>JBBBDQ010000546.1:632500-652500 GCA_037127315.1 Ascarosepion bandense
TCATTCCCTCTTCTAATCCTTTATTCTTTCTTTCTTTTTTCTTACTTTCTAGAATAACTTGCTAAATTTATTTCCATTCATTACCTCTTTGGACACCTCGAGGTGGTGTAATGGTTAGCAAGCTTGTCTCGCTAGGACTAATAAAATTGAGTAGTGAGTTCGATCCTCACTGGGTGTCCCATAGTCTCGGCGTTGTGCCACGTCTAAACTCCGCTTAGAAAATCACCATTCCCTTTCTTTCCATAAAAATTTATTTCATTCTCCTTTTAATGTTTTCTTTTCTTATTGTTTGCTTCTTTCTTTCTTTAATTTTATTATTTATTCTTTACTTTTTCTTACCTTTTTCTTCTCTTTTTCTTCATCTCCTCTTCTAATCCTTTATTCTTTCTTTCTTTTTTTTCACTTTCTAGAATAACTTGCTAAATTTTTAAAGACGTATCCCTTCTTTGATTTTCTGCTTTTTCTCTTCAACACGTATTACTTCACAATTTTTTTTACTTTTTCGTTCCTTGTTCTTCCGTTCCATTTTCATTCTTCAACGATTTTCGAAGTTTTCCTTAAATTATTTTCTTTACATTCTTCCTTGCATTAATCAGTATTTCATTCTGTCTTCTTTCTTTTTGGTCGAGTCCTTCCTTCTCTACGAATTTTCCTTCATTTTTTTCTTTTGCAATAGCTGACGACTTTATTCTATCATTTCCTTTTTTTTTATTTCCTTCCCGTTTCTCTACTTTCTTCCCCCACTTGTTACTATTCCCCACCCCCACCCTGTATCCGTCTTATATTTCTCGCTTGTTCTAAATTTTACCTTACTGTCAATCTTTAGAGTCCGCCATGCATAGACACAATATGATCTGCAATACGACATCTTAACAAGAAAAGGGAAAAGAAAGAAAAGAACACCTGAATAAAGTCAACCGGAGTTGAGCGTTTAAAGATCTGATGTTCGTGTGTGTGGGGGGTTCATACTGTTCAGTCATCCATGTCAATCTTAACCACGACAACGGATACGGACTAAAAGACATACATCAGTGCACCCAGCAAACATTTGGAAAATGAAGAACCCACATGTTCAGGCATGCGATGTGCTGTCTAGACATGCATGGTTGATTTGGGGTCACTTTAGCTTGGTTTATTTATATTTTCTTTCCTTAATAAAAGAAACAAAAATACATACATAAAAAAAAACAACAAAAAAAAACAACACATTCGCCTGAAAATGTACACCATAGATCCCCTCGTCGGCCCCTCGTCGGCCCCTGTGGTAACCCCCACCTTCAACTTATTACTTCGAGATTCCCAAACCAAAAATGTCAAGTTGTTTTATTCTTTCTAAGCACTCGACTAAAAAGCATAAAATACATAAAACAACATAAACATCAAATACCTGTTGCATTTATCAGTGAGGTGAGAAGACCAGACGATTCAGTTTTAAAAGGGTTCTCTTCTAACCGGTGAATGCGTGTGGGTAGCTAAGGGGTTATAGCAGAGGGCTGACGGCATAAATATCTTAGGTCATGTATCCGAGATTTAGAAAGTTTAAACAGTTGACAGATTGATTTCAGAATGTGTCAAAGGTGCCCGACTGCATTTTTGGGATGACCTTAATATAAATTAAATGTCAGGTTTTTTTGTTTTGTTTTTTTTACCTGAAAATAGAAGAACAATTTTTGCAGTCTAGATAAAATCTTATATATATATATATATATATATATATATATACATATACATATATATATATATATATATATATATATATATATATATATATATAGGAAAGAATATTAATAAAAAGTTTTGAATTTAAAAATGTACTTTTTTTTGAACAGTATTTGTTTATTTTTATTATATTTTATATTTCAGACCGCCCTCGGTCCTTCATCAGAAACAACTGATTTTTAAATTTGAATTAGAAACGTATTTCACGATAGCGTTCGAATATTTTTTTGTTTACATCACGTGGTGTGTTTCTCAACAAGTTACAAAGCATTAATTTAGTCCTAGGTGATAATATCATAGTAACGATGGATGTTACGTCTCTGTACACGAACATTCCACATGTTGAAGGAGTAGCAGCTTGCCATGAGTTCCTTAAAAACAAATTACCTAACAACCAAATCACAGATTTATGCCAATTAATAAATTTCATCTTAACACACAATAATTTTAAATTCAACAACAAACACTATTTACAGATTAGTGGCACAGCAATGGGCACGAAAATGGCACCTAGTTATGCCAATATCTTTATGCATATTTTAGAAAAAAAGATACTAGACAGTTCACAATACAAACCATCACATTATTTTAGATACATTGATGATATTTTCTTAATATGGACTCATGGATTAGAAAAATTAAAAAACTTCTTCACTTTCTGCAACAACTTCCACAATACAATCAAATTTACCATGGAGTACTCATACACATCCGTCCCTTTCTTAGACGTCATGGTAAAATTAAATAAACATACACTTTCCACCAGTCTATACAACAAACCCACAAACCAACATAAATTCCTACACTTTAACAGTTGCCATCCCCTCAAATTAAAAAAATCTATCGTATACAGCTCATTTATTAGAATAAAACGCATTTGCTCAGACCATCTAGATTTTCTAAACAACATTAACAAGCCAATAAAACAGTTTCTAAAATGTAAATATCCAATAAAAATAATAAAGGAAGCACTACATAAAACCATCCACATAGATCGTAGCACACTTCTCACATACAAAAAACGAAAAGATAACAACCGAATTCCCATGGTTTTTAACCATAATCAATATTCCTACACACTTATCAAAAATTTAAAAAATGATTACAGGAACCTCCAACCAAACAAAAACATCAAAGACATTTTCGATAAACCACCCATAAATGCAAAGAAACAAACACCCAACCTATCAACTATCCTCACTTCTAACAAATATTTAAATAATACAAACCTATCAGGGAATTTAAAATGTGGGAAGCCTCGCTGTTTAATTTGTAAACATTTAATAACAGACAAAACATTCTCTGTACCCAACACCAAAATAAAATTACACCCACCAAACCTTACTTGTGACAGCAAAAACATCATCTACTTTCTCTTCTGCTCAATTTGCCCCAACAGTGGATATATCGGCGAATCCGGTAATAGCTTTAGATTTCGCTTCAATAATCACAAACTAAATATACGACAAAAAAATGTATACTCCCCAATTGCAGCCCATTTTAATCAACCTGATCATACTTTAGAAAATTGCAAATGTTTACTAATAGACTCCAATTTTAGTTCTACATACACACGCAGAAAGAAAGAAACATACTGGATTTTAAAATTAAATACACACAAGCTAGGGTTAAATAGGGACTTAGGTGTGTTGAATCTTTACAAATATTTCAATAGCTAAAAAATTTTTTTCAGATATTCCAAGAAATTTTTATCTAAAACAAACAGACTTTCTCTACGGACATGCCGCATGTTGTGAACAAACACACCACGTGATGTAAACAAAAAAATATTCGAACGCTATCATGAAATACGTTTCTAATTCAAATTTAAAAATCAGTTGTTTCTGATAAAGGACCGAGGGCGGTCTGAAATATAAAATATAATAAAAATAAACAAATACTGTTAAAAAAAAGTACATTTTTAAATTCAAAACTTTTTATTAATATTCTTTCCTATACATATTAAGACAGTATACGTGGATGATCATCACTATATATATATATATATATATATATATATATATATATATAGTTAGTTAGTTAGTTAGTTAGTTTTGGGTCATAATTAAATTAGACCATTACACAAATTGTATTAAAAAGTAAAGTGTTCAATACATTTATAACTTTTGAATATTTTTCATTTGGAGACGAGTTATTTCCGCAACCTAGGTTTCAACCTTTCAATATCTTCAGGTGAATTATAATAACTAATTTTCCGTTTTTCAAACTGGAATCTTTTCAAACAACCGAAAATTTTCAAAATAAACGAGGAATTATTCAAGGATCTTAAAACAATTTCATCCATGTTTGTATGATACTAGTATGTATTTATATGTATTATCACATCTGGACATAATTTCTGATCTTTCATTTAGTATTTTTTTGTTCTGAGAAAAACATAATAGCTAATTATTCCTCCTGGCATAATCGGCATATATTGCAACCGTTGTATGGTTTGGCTATTTTTACTATAGTCCAAATTATATCAGAGTTTATTTCATTTTTCGATTTTAATTTCTACTCGTGACTAACTAGTTTGGTATTATATATATATATAAACTACTAAAAAGTTGTAAGTTAAAATGTATTCTTTTGACAGTATTTATTTATTTCTATTATTATATATATATATTTGATATTTCAGACCGGCCTCGGTCTTTCATCAGAAACAAATGATTTTACAATTTAAACTAGAAGCGTCCGTCGCGAGAAGCCTCCGTCACGTGATGTAGAAAGCAATAGAGTTTGAATATTTTTAAACGTAAATCTATCTGTAATAATACTTTTAAATGTTGTTTTAAAGAAAAAACATTTTTTAAGTGTATCTAAAAAATGTTTAACTATTGAAATATTTATATTTATATAGATATTTATATAGATTCAAAATACCTAAATTTTTTTAGATACAATTAAAAAAATTTCTCTAAAACAAAAGTATTATTAAAGATAGGTTTACGTTTACAAATATTTTTTAAAATCTGTCGCTTTCTGCGTCACGTGATGTAAACAATCTCTCCACGAACACTCTCGAGAAATACGTTTCTAATTTAAATTTTTAAACATTTGTTTCTGATGAATGGCCAATGGCGGTCTGAAATATCAAATATAATGATAGAAATAAACAAATACTGTCAAAAAAATACATTTTTAAACTTAAAACTTTTTAGTAGTTTTTCCTATATATATATATATATATATATATATATATATATATATATATATATATATATATATATGCTAGTCTGCGTCGGACTAACAACCAGGTCAGAAGAATAAAGTTAACTTGTTTTTTGACCCATACCTGGGGACTATTAATGTATTGTTTTCTTCCTTTTCATTCTATAGTTTTTACTTACTTTTTCCTTTGTTCCAACTTCTGCGCACCAAATGAAAATGCCTGTAAGACTGAATCATTTACTTCGATTTTTATCCCCCTACCCTGTGTACGGGGACCATTTCCTATCGTGCGTTTAAATGATTTTCACCCCGACATGATTATTTTGTTTCATGTTTTTTAAACTTACATAAAAATTCCCGGCAAAACGTTCTAAAGAGCCGTCCTATTTTATAAGTTGGGAAATTCATACCAGAATGGCTATTCCAAACAGCACTTGTATTTCGTAACAACACCGGCTGCAGTCTCTCTCTCTCTCTCTCTCTCTCTCTCTCTCTCTCTCTCTCTCTCTGCCGCGACGTGGCTTCCCTGTGTCTCTTCTGTAAATACTTTCACGGTTTCTGCTCCGATGAACTTAGATCACTGGTGCCCCCTAGGTACGAATTTGCACGAGATACTAGATTAGCACCCTTTTACAGTGAAACCGATAAAATGCAACCGCAACTTCTACTCCAACAGTTTCTTTTCTCGCACTTCCCCGACGGCTACAATCTCCAGGAGTTTAAATGTAAGGTCAATAGACACCTCCTAACACACTAACTCGCCCCCATTCTTTCAAACACTCTTCCCATCTGCCCAACCCTCATCCTTGGTATCCTTACCCATCTATCACCTTCCTTCTGACATTTCCTATATCTAACCACTCTCTATCTTGATCTTCCCCTATGTAGCCCCATGCGCAATAGTGGCAGTGGAATGAATTGCTTGGGGTGAAATGATTAAAAAAATAAAAAAATAAAAGTATGCGCGCATCAGCAACTGTTATAAAGAAATCAACGAATAAAATTCTCCGTGTCATTTAAAGTCAAATGCATGATCCAGTCTGTACCTTAAGATTGTTGAGTCAGTTTATATTAAGTCGTTCCAGTCACCCCACTGTGATCAGAAGCAGTTGTTAGCTTTCACTATAAGTAATTTTTTATGCTTATAGAGATTTATAATATTCATGTTTAGTTTCCTGTTCTGAGTAATTATATCATCCTCATTATTTATCCAACACACCCAATGGTGCATAGAGCAGCATCTTTTTGTTGCTGTTTCTGTAACAAACTGTTTTTTACGCGGCAGGGTTGTTAGCCCTGCACCCAACCCCCAACCCCCAAACCTGGAGGACCGGTGGACCATTCTTGGATCCTGACGTTTACAGCACCTGGTATTCCCAAATGCTCACCCATTTAAGTACTGACCAGGCTCGATGTTGCTTAACTTCGGTGATCGGATAGGAACCGCGCATTCAGCACGATATAGCCGTAGACGAGTAATTATATACAGACATACAATTACATATATTTCACATTTTCATACATTACACATATTTCACATCTTCGATTGAAACCTGATAAAATAAGAATGGCAAACCGATTAGGCTGTTTTATTTTTATTTTTATTTTTTTTTATTAAATTTTCAATTTTAGTACTTTATTGAATGTAAAACTTTTGTTAATTTTTGTTGTTTTAATTGTACATATTAATCGCAAATATTACATTTGTTTAATAAAAAATTACATTCGTTTTAAAATATTAAAACGGTTAGAAGTGTTCGGGTATTTATGAAACGAGTTTTCACCTAATCTCAATTGTTAATTACCATTCACCAATGGTGAGAACACAATGAGAGGGAAAATAATATTGATGACAAAGGAGGATAAAGTGTGGGGAACGCAAAATACTGTCAGTGAATATGGTTGAGAAAAGATAAAATAATAACGAGAATAATAACAATGGTAATAATGTCGATAACGAAAACAGTCCCCTAAATTCTCTTCTCTATAATGACACAATTTACAACAGACAAAAACCAGACAATTATGAAAAATCCGTGTTTCTTGATCCGGAAGAGAAGTTTTTACAGCTATCATCGGGAAAGGTGCCATTTTGAATAATATTCACATTTAGTTTCCTATTCTTAGAAATTATATACACTACAAAAAGAAAATAATAATAATAATAATATATATATATATATATATATATATATATATATATA
The DNA here is from genome assembly GCA_037127315.1 of Ascarosepion bandense. Lineage (NCBI taxonomy): Eukaryota > Metazoa > Mollusca > Cephalopoda > Sepiida > Sepiidae > Ascarosepion > Ascarosepion bandense. Next base: position 639,601 of record JBBBDQ010000546.1, read on the forward strand.
TATAAGTGCAAGAACAAATGGAGTAAAAATCTACAGTTCGTGGAATTTAGTTTTTAAAAGTGCCCAACACAAAGTAGAGCAATATATCATTAAAATGCTTTTATTATAAGTGATTATAATAAAAAGCATTTTACAACGCTACACAAAAGCTATCATGTTTCAGTCCTATGAATAGTACTTCGTCAGGTGATGCTTGGTTTCTGGTCATGAAAATGATTTTTTTATGGAAATGTAAAAACAATTCGTTACATTTTCCAACAGTTAAAGGACGGATTTTTAATTCTGAAGTTATGCCTCCCCTACTTCATTAAGTGTTGAATAAAACGTAACGAATTGTATTTAAATTACCATAAAAAATCGTAACTGCTTTTAAAAAGAACCCAACGCCTATATGGTGGTTTACTGGGAGCAACATCTGTGATCATCTGTTGAGGTGATGCGATCAAGCTCTATTCAGTTAAGTGCCCTACGTGATACACACTTTGGGCGATCATTTCTCGAAAGAGACATAACTGACTGGGCAGAAGATTATCCCGCAGTAGATTGCCATTGCTTTCTACGGTAGACTAATTGCCAGCCAAGTCTATAGAACCCAATTTGTCCTATTATTTAACCCATAACTAGAGGGAAGAGACGGATAAATACCTTTCCCAAGGGTATTTGCGCGTAAGGGAATGCAGGGAATTCAACTGGAATTCGAACCTGGTTCAATATAATAGATGACCGCTACTAAAGATGGTGGGATAAAAAATGATAGTTGACTACTGCTGGAGCATCAAAGGGGACTTAAATAACATTGAAAATCACAGACAATCAAGAAAGAGAAAATTTTTACCATAACTCTTGTATTCACGAAAGTTTTATTTCTGGTGTTAGTTTATTAAATGATTTGATTAAAATACTTTTTGATTTTGGTATATTCAATCGTGTTATTTTTAAAGACATAGTGTCTGATAATTATTGAACAAATAATATTTCTTAATAAGCAGACGAAATTGTTAATTTAAATATGAACTGAAAAGTTTGTACGATTTTACCTGAAGTAATATTGTCATTGGTTAATATCATGTGCACAGAAAACAAATAAACAATGCTTTTTTCCTACCATAATGAGGCATTACTGTACAGTAAAAATGGTTCTTCTTCTTTTATGTGCCCTGTCCTTTCAGGACGTAGGAGATCATGACTTTCCACATCCCATTATCCCTGGTGGTTCTTAGCACGCTTTCTCCTGTTGCACCACGCAACCCTCATTCCGTCATCCACCTGATCAGGTTCTTCAAATGTTATCCGCTGCTTTACCCTGTTTCGTTTTCCCTCTATCTGGCTTGTTATTGACAGGTTCTCTAAGCCCTCCTTCTTCATTGCATGTCCCAAGAACTTTAGCTGTCTCTTCCTGATGCTCAGTATTAAATTCCTTTTAGTTTCTATTCTTTCCAAAACCTCACATGCTCGGCCCATGATATCCGTAGCATCCTTCTGTAGAACCACATTTCAGTAGCTTCAAGTTTTTCCTTCATCTTCGAAGATATTGTCCAACATTCACTGTCATATTGAAGAATCGACATCACATAGCAATCCAGTACTCTCCTCTTTGTTTTTAGCTAAATTGTCCTGTTTCTTAATACTTTACTCAACTTCTGGAATGCTTCCTTCGCCATGCCAATTCGCCTCCGGATCTCTGTGTCGCACTTTCTGTCTTCTGTTAGAACACTTCCCAGGTATTTAAATTTTTGTACCTGTTTGATTTTAGTATTCCCCACCTTTTTGCTGATGACCATGCATTCGGTTTTCTCACAGTTTATTTGTAGTCCTTTGTTGTCACTCTATTCAGCTGCCTTCTGTAGGAGGTCTTGTAATTTCCTTTCTGTGTCTGCTATCAGCACTGAATCATCTGCGTACCTTATATTGTTTAAAATGTGGCCTCTGATGACGAATCATGGCATAACTTCTAGGGTTCTCAGAATAGTCTCGCTGTACAAGTTAAATAGATCCGGTAAAATAAGAACACATCCTAGTCTTACGCCCCTTTCAATCTTTGTATAACTGTTGAATTCGTTACCTATACAGGTAGTTTGCTGCCAGTAGAGATTCTTGATTACTCTTAAGTCTTTCCCAAATATGTCGTGGCTGCCAAGCATCTCCATCATTTCTTTGTGACGTATTTTGTCAAACGCCTTTGCATAATAAAACATAGGTTCATTTGTATTGCTCTTTCAAAGAGCATCCTACGGTAGCTAACCAAGAAAAAGTGAGGTCATTTTCAGATTAAGCGCCCCCAAATTAACTAAAAAAAAAATTTGTTGTTTGACACCAGTTGTTTTTTTGTTTTTTATTTTGACCAGTGTTATACTTCATTTTATTCATTTAGCAAAATTTTTCACTAAAAGAGGCTGTCCTCATTTAATTCCAGCCATATCATTTTAGTTTTCAATAATTACTATTTTGTAAAGGGAAAAAATTATTTTTTTAACTCAAAAACATATATTTCGATGCATGGAAAGTTAAAATAGCATTATTTCATCAAAATTTAACTCAAATACATATTCATACCACTTCAAATGGTGACCATCTTGAAAAATGGCGGTCATTTTGTTTTTTAACGTGGGCAGCAAACTGTTTTGAGAGAATATGTTTTGGAATACATCCATGCCAAATTTGGTGCTTGTACCACGGGGCGAAAGAGTATTTCAATAATCTACTGCGCTAGAGAGACATTATTTAGAACTTCAAAGATGAAGTTGCTGAAAGTCTTAATCACATACGTCAAGAAGGAACATGGTACAAAGAAGTGGAAGTGGATATGCGGATAACTTCATTGTTGCGTGATAGCAAACAGGAGGCACTGTGGAGTAATAGCGACTCAGATTGAGGAATCGGAGAGCAGAGTTCGAATTCTAGTCGAATTCATGACATTCACTTGGGAAAAGTATGGATGCATTTCTAATCCCCCACCTTCAGCTATGGGTAAATAGCAGGATAGTTTAGGTTCTGTAGTCTTGGATGGCAACCAGTCTACCGAAGTAAGAATAGACAACCTACTGCGCGAAAATCTTCGTACCACATGCGTTTGGGGACCGTTTGTGGAGTAAAAAATGTCCCATGAAACTTCTTTTAAAGAGCCCACCGTGGATGAATGGAAGAAGCCGGCCCAGGGTGAATGGAAGTATCGGCTCAAGCGGCTCAGGATGAATGGAAGTAGCCGGCTCAACCGGCCCAGAGTGAATGAAAGTAGCCGACTCAACTTGCTCAGGATGGATGAAAGTAGCCGGTTCAGCACGCCCAGGATGAATATAAGAAGCCGGTTCAACCCGCCCAGTACAAGTACGTTTTACCGAACAGGTTAATTCCAGCTGACCGGAAATATTTTAGTGAATTCAGTCTCGAGAAGATACTCAACACTTTTGACCTTGTGCCATACCAGCAAAACTAAATGGACAGAGTGAGTTAAATGAATGATCAATAAAAATGTATGTGCGCATGTAAGCGGATAGGGTAGGTGTGCGCTTACGGCATATCACGTTGAATGTATTTTTCCTGTTCTCGTTCGATCACCGAAGTTAAGCAACGTGAGCCTGGTCAGTACTTAGATGGGTGACCGCTTGGGAATACCAGGCGCTGTAAGCGTTCAGTGACGGATGTGCGTTGTGGTGCAGTGGATGTCGGCTTTGAAGAAGAAATCGGTGAGCCGAGTTCGAATTCCAGTTGAGTACCCTGCATTCACTTAAGCACTAGTACCCTTGGGAAAGGTATTAATCCGTCACTTCCCTCCAATTCCCTCCAATTATGGGTTAAATAACGGGATGAGGCAATTCATCTAGTGTTGGCGTCACAATAAAAACACCCTTGATAGCCCTGGTGAAGCATCAAGTATTCAGCTATTTGACAAGATTATGAATTTCGCTACAAATTGCGCCAGGGTTGCAAATGCTCAGGGTGGGGTAGTGGGTTCTATCTTGGCCAAGGCCGCAAGACAACGACGATGTGTGCGCTTGACTAGGTGTGCTATTAACGCTCTCTTTCTTAATATAAATAATTTACAATATCTGCTCACCTCAAAAGCGTTATCCTCCAGTAATTCATTTTTGTCAATTTTTTTAAGCGTAATCAGTCTTTTTCATATATATATATATATGTGTGTGTGTGTGTGTGTGTGTGTGTGTGTGAAGTGCTTTTTTGACGCAGAGTCGGTTATCGTATAATCGATCAGCTGCAAAGAAGCAAAGAAATAACAGATGTTTTACTTCAAAAACTTTTGTGCCGAAAACGATTAGGAAAAGAAAATTAATGGATGAATTGTCGAACATGAAGCATCAATTCTTCTAAAATGTTGAATTCTTCAATAACTTCCCCCCTTTCCCCTTTCCCCCTACAGTACAGCCCCCCAACACTCTTCCAGAAGGATAGGGGTGTATTGCGGGTGTTTGGAAAACACATAAATAACAGCAGAGAAACCTATTAGATATCAAATGTATTCACGACTTCAATTACTGCTTAAGATTTTCAGGATGCACAGGGAAAAATCGACAAAAACAAAGAGATAAGAAAATATAATTAAAACAAACGAAAGAGAAAAAATGTTACCAGGCTAATTAAAGAAATTAAAAAATGGCGAAATACGAAAAAATATTTTGGTTCTCTGAAAAATGTGTCTCCAAAATTAAGAGTCAAAGCGCTTAAATGTCGTTCTGAAGTGTCAAGTCGATGTAGAAGGAGAGGTTATTGCAGGATAACGAAAAAGAAAGAAAGAAAGAAAGAAAAGAAAACGAAAGAAAGAAAGAAAGAAAGAAAGAAAACGAAAAAGAAAGAAAGAAAGAAAGAAAGAAAACGAAAAAGAAAGAAAGAAAGAAAGAAAGAAAACGAAAAAGAAAGAAAGAAAGAAAGAAAGAAAGAAAGAAAGAAGTATAAATGAAAAGGTTGATAAATAAAAATAATAAATCTGAATTAGGTAGGGGAATGGCATCATTTAGTAAAAGAAGAAGAGGAGGAGGGGGAGGAGGAAGAAAAAAATCATGATGGAGAGAGAATAAAAAAAGAAACAACAACAATAATAATAATTTAAAACAATGCTCCATATAAAAATAGAGCAATGAATATTTATTAAAATTATTACGTTAGAACATATGAAAAACTACGACAAAATTGTACATTTTGTTTCGACATTGAAAGAACAATGTCTCATCAGGTAGTTAACAATGTTCCTTTTTCATTAACAAAATTTATTTATTATGTATTTTTTTCTTTCTTTTTTACTTTCTTCCTTTCTCCCATGCCTTACTATTTGATATGATTCCTGACTCTTAGACTGTTGGTTGGGGAAATGATGTTTTGACTGCGTTGTGGTGCATTGGATATCGGCTCAGAACGAGAAATCGGGGAGCCGAGTTCGAATTTCAGCCGAATTCATTGCATTCACTTACGTGCAAATATCCTTGGGAAAGGTATTAATCCGTCTCTTCCGTTCAGTTATGGGTTAAATAATAGGACAGATTGGGTTTTATAGCCTTGGTTGTCAACCAGTCTACCGCAGAAAGCAATGGCAACGTACTGCGGGATAATCTTGTGCCCAGTTAGTCATGTCTCTTTCGAGACATGATCGCCCAAGCGTGTATCACGTATGGCACTTAACTGACTGACTGATGATGATTGTATTTCAACTCTTACCTGCAGCTCAGAAACACAGCACTTTCATTAGCACATGAGCTGAGATGCCACCTGCGCACTCTCAATGATGTCAGGCGTCCCCAAAGCGATTTACAAGGCAGAGAGATTCCTGGAACTAATCTCCAGTGCGCCAATCACAAAAGAGACAAATTAATGCTTTGAACATTGCAATTTTATTCTTCGTTCTTCATTTGGATAAAAGTCAGGAACCATATCAAATAATAATAATGATAACAGCCTGTCTCAATCCACTTTAGAAACATTTGACTGGCATTTCCGCCGAGATGGTTTATCAATGAACTTTTAGCAACATCTGAAAGGGTGCAGGAAAAGCTCTCATGGAACCAAATACCATTTTGATATTAATAAGGCAGTGTTGCGCAATTGTAAAAAGCGAATGAAAACCCTTGCAACATGTCTTGCAATGATTTCAAATATGGCTCCACGGTCGTGAGTTCTCAAATGTCATCAAATGTTTGAGGTAGCGAATGAGATAATATTTTTAATGGAATTTCGTGTGCCTCAGTGGGAAAAAACATTTTTACGCTGGAAATAAACATCTGGACTAAGTGCCTTTACAAGAAGAATATTCCAAGGTAACCCTATCTCATCCCTGTCTTTGTGGTAGTCATAGTCTCGTTGTCCATGAGTTTTACGAGAAACAGAATTGAGTGTCTGTCAAGAAAAGGGTCAGGGTTAAATTAATTTCTCTTCTTAAAACTGTTTACCGAGAGACAGTAAAACCTCATACGTGATACACGTTTGGGAGATCATGTCTCTTCGGTTCATGACTAATAGAAGATTTTCTTGCAGTAGGTTGCCATTTCCTTATGCGATTGATTGGTTTTCAATCAAAGCTATAGAAATCGGTCTATCCTGCTATTCAACCTAAAGCTGAAGAAAATAGGCCGGAGAGAACAGAGATGGATTCATACCATTTCCAAAGATATTTGTGCGTAAGTGATTGCAACGAGCACGATTTCAATTCGAACTCGGATCTCCGATTTCTCATTCGGAGCTGTTCTACATTGTTGCTGAAACGATATTTGAATGGTAATTGGCATTTCAAAGTGTATCGTTTTAAAAATAAAGTGGGGCAATGTTATGAAATGGGTAACATAACATGAATAAAATAAATAAAAATAAGGGAATTTCTCTTATATAATGGGTAACATGAGATAAAATAAATAGATAAATAATTAAAGGACTTCCGACTCAGGATGGTTCGGGAGAAATCTGGTCTTTTCTAGAAGACCCTGGGCGATTCTATAAGCATCTCTGAGTGGAAGCGGAGGAGTCCTTCTACATAAAAAGCATGTGGTATAAAAGGAAGAGTTTTGGGATGAAAAGTAAAGGGATAAGGAATCGACAAAGTCGCGAGTATCATGTAGACGTATTTCTTATTCCCTCACTTTCTCTTTTTCTCTCCTCACACAACAAAAGAAAGAACATTCACATAGAGCCACGAGTCGTCTACTTGGGCTTTCAAAAACATCAGATGATGCGTTACTCTCTCTTTCATCTATAATTTTCTTCCTCCTTAAAACTGACCAACAGCAAATGAAAGAAAGGAACAGAAGTTTATTCAATTGTGCACGTAAATAATAACAAAGAGTCATTTTTCTTAAATTCAAGAACTTGAACTATTAGTAAATATTATAACACAGCAAAACCTTCTGATGTTTACAAAACTTGATGTAATAAATTAATTGTTGTGGGATCTCCTCTTTGTATATGATAATGGACTCGACTGAGTGTACATATACTCCTGCCATACAGAAAGCGTTTGAGAGTATTCGTAGAGATCCGTTACAGTTATCGGAGGGTACCGTAAGTTACTGAGATATAAGGAAGTTACCCAGAGACTACCACATCAGAAGTCAGATAAGCTGTGAGCTCCACTCAGCTAGAATAATGTACACGGACATACTATTTCCAACGACTTCACTTCAAAACTTGCATATATTTATTTTCTTACTAATAGTATTCCTGGATTTACTAAACTGCGTCCAAGTTTGTATATTACGTTCAATGTAACCTACTTTTCTATCCCCATATCTGCTTCGTTGTTCCTTATTTTGTGCGGTTCCTAACCTGGAATCCACAACATTAATAAATATCATCATTATTATTATAAAGAGAACTGAGATTTTTATCATTTAGTTATTGTTCAACCTTTTGATCTTTTAAATACGGGGAGTTTGTTTATGTTTGGCATAAGGTGAAGTTAACAAACATGGTACTGGGGATAAATATTTGGAAAATGGAGGTTAAATTAAAATTTGAATGAAAAGATGAAACAAGGCGTCAGAGTGGAATTCATGCACAGGTTAGAATTGCTGTTGAAAAGATCCTGCTATAATATGGAGCATATTAAAAAAAGAAAAAAAAAGAAAAAAAAAGCCAAACTATACAACGGTGGTGATGTCTGCAGATTGTTCCCCGAAGCAAAGTTAGCTATTCTGTTGTTTCCAGAACAAGAAACAAAGGGTGGACTTGAAGGAGACTACCACCATCTTTAAATTTGTTGTTTTTCATTTTTTTTTTTTTTACTTTTTCAGTAAAATCTTATCGTTTACACCCTACATTTTCCGACTGACAAAAAAGATTTGGAAAAATTTCAATATTTAAACACTTTTAAGGAGGGGCTCAGTTTTTCATACAACGTTATAGTAAATCGATCCTCCACTTTGGAACCACTCGCCGGCACAACATTACCACGACCTGTAAATTTGTTGATTATCTTTTTTTTTTTTTTTTACTTTTTCAGTGTAATTAAACGCTAAACTTTCCGATTGACGAAAAAATTTATAAAAATTTCAACATCTAAACAACTTTAGTAGGGGGCTCAGTTTTTCATAAAACCTTATATAGCAAATCGATCCTGTGAAATTAACTTTTTTGCTTGAGCATATTTAACAACTGAATCCTTTGCGAAATTTGCGAAATTTTTGAATAAAGCTATTCTTTGAGTTTCCGAGGAAAATGACATCTTAAGAACTGAAGAAAACTTGAAAAAAAAAAACAAAAAAAAACAAAAACAAGATTATCAACTCGTCCCCCGCCAAAAAAAAAAAGAAAAACAAAAAAAACAAAAAAAAAACAAAGCGACCCCAACGGGAGTGGTTCCAAAATGGAGGATCGATTTATTATAACGTTGTATTTGGAAAAAATATCTAATAATCGATTAGACTGCGTAAAAAAAAAAAAAGAAAAACAAGAAATTTAAAGGCGGTGGTATTCTCCTTCAGGTCCGCCCAAACAAATTACTGAATGAAAGACCAAAAATCATGTCCAAGAATATCTTCATGATCTTCATGAGACCATAAAAATAATTTCCCCAGTAGCCTCTCGTACCGGTTTATAAATCCAATAAAGACTGAATTAGGTAAAATAAGCCATCAAATATTTAAAAAAAACATATAACTTGCTAAGGATTGCTACTCAAGCCAATCAATGGAAAAACACAGGTGAGTGTATTTCTTGGTTCCAAAAAATTATAAACAAAAACAAAAAAATACTTTTTACCCATCAATAAAAGGTGTTGATGGAAGCATTAAATTTTGATAAACTGTACATAAATATACCATCTGATCATATAAATATAATACTACATTACCGAAAATTCATAATATTCCACAACGGGAATCATAGATTAGAAATAAAAAAGGCACATTTGATGTATCACAAGGCTCGTTTGATGGATCCGAAATTTCAGAATTAATAGGAATATACATTATAAATAAAATTAATGAGATAATTTCCATAGACAATCACGGATTATACAGAGATGACGGATTTATGATAGCACCGGACAACAACAAAGATAATGACAAAATAAAAAAAAAAATGCTTTACAAACTTTTCAAAAACCTCGATTTTGAAATAGAAGTCGAAACAAATAAGAAAATTCTCCAATATTTAGATGTAGAATTTAATCTACAAACTGCCAACAAACAACCAGCAACAGTAATATGGCAAAAAGTTCACAAACTAAATATTGTGGTTGACACACAAAAGCAAGTTCGGATAAGCGAATGTAGCATTCTGACTTCAAGACAAGACAGACCGGGTCTGAGCGAGATGAAACTGAGAACCGGCCTATTTTATTTGGCTAGAGAAAAATTCCAGCATTCATTTCTGTGCTTCTATCTAAAAAACGGGGAGCGGAAAAATGTTTTGCAGTCATTTCAAGAAATTGATTTTTATCTATCTCCAAAAATAAAGGTGGCATGTGGCACAAGGCCTTTTTAACATGGGGAATCCGAGCCATATAGCTCGGCCAAAGATTTATTTTCTAATGTTCCCCAAACGAGACACCAACCTTTGGCGGAGCCTCGACTGGGTCACTACTCTCCGCCCGGAGGCAAAGAGTCCGACAAGGTAAGTGTTCGTGCTGATGCATGAACACTGACACTAACTAAAAAAACAAACAAACAAACAAAGTGATGGAAAAGAAAGAAAGAAAGAAAGAAAGAAAGAAAGAAAGAAAGAAAGAAAGTAAACGCATAGATATAGCACAATGTTTAAAAAGCTAGTCTCATAAACTGTTACTGCTGGATTGAGTTTGATCGTTACTGGAAGCTCCATACATATGGCCTTCTGCCTGACTAAATAGTGTTTGATTAGTTATCACGTCTCTTATCCTACCGTAAGAAATACTGTTTTAATTTAGATCCACAACTGTAGAATTTTCCGTACTTTGAGTTTAAATCTCATTAAATTTTTGGCTTACGGTTAAATCAAATTAAAAGCAGCGGTTCTCATCTTCTCAACAAAGTAAAGCAATGTAACTAATCAAAAATTAAACTGGTGAATTATGGTATCGTGCCAGATTAAACTAAGTTTAGAAAATAAATGTCTTTAGAAGAGAGAATGCAAACTGCAATTTGTAGAGGGTATGGGGCTTATTTGTCGGCTTACTTTTCATCTTACTGCATAGATTCGACCTGCTCCTATGCATAGGAAAAAACAAGGCGTCTGCTCAAACATGTCTATCCACTAAAACATGAGTTTGACTAGATGCCTTCTTTCTTCTTTAATTAGTATTAATTACATCTAATGTCTTGTGAATTCAAGTTTCTTAATAAAAACTATATATATATATATATATATATAAGTCATCCACATACAAGCCTGTTTCGCGGTATCACAGCTCATCAGTGTGGCTAGGCACATCCATTTGCTTCTGGCCGGCTCGAAACTCGACTGATTTGGTGTCAGTCGGAGTCGCTACTCCCTAAGCAATCGACGCATGGAATCAGAGAAGGGAAATTTTAACGTGTTGTATAGAAGCAGTGTATACACACGCCAGTTATCGAAAGAACTCAATTCATTTCGGAAGAGTCACGCATATAGCAGAAGCGAGTCACACACACACACACACACACACACACACACACACACACACACACACACACACACACACACATATATATATATATATATATATATGTATGAAATTTGGAAATTATTTTTTCCGCAACCTAGGTTTCAACTTTTCGGTATTTTCAGGCTATTTTTGATTACTGTTCCTTTTTGTTTTTCGAACATACAAACAGGGATTTTTTACGAACGCGCAATTGGAATATTTAAACAACCGTAATTTTTTTAAATCAGGAAGGAGTTACTTAAGGATTTAAAACACTATCACCAAGATTTGTATGAACCTAATAAGTATTGAAAGGTGTGATTAGATCTGGATGTAATCACACCTTTCAATACTTATTATTATTGCTGGTCGAATCTAATTATAAAACCAAAAACTAACTAATATATATAAACTCGTTACCACCTCCCTTTTGTTTTGAGAATTATATATATATATATATATATATATATATATATATATGTACATACATATGAATGTACAATTCTGAAATAAGGGCGGTGGTATTTTTTTGTTACACACACACACACACACACACACACACACACACACACACACACACACACACACACACACACACACACACTACCAGCCATAAATATTAGACCATCCCATTTTTATTTTTAATGATGTATTTCATACTATTTTTTAGTATTTATTGCCAAGTGGATAATACTAAATGAAAATAGAATGTTTCTTTTGTTATTACTTTGAAAAATTTTACAAATCAGCCAGGAAGCCTTTGCTTCGGCCAGCCAATAAGAAGAGACTAGCATGGGGAAGAGAGCACAAAAAATGGACACCAGAACAGTACATTTGATGCACATATTATCGCGCAGTATTAACAAAAGAACCATTCTATTTTCATTTAGAATTATCCACTTGGCAATAAATACTAAAAATAGTATGAAATATATCATTTTTTTTAAAACTGAGGTGGCCTAATAATTATGGCCGGTAGATATATATATATACGTGTTTTTGCTCTACTATTGTATTTTCGTACTTTCGTATTGAGCACTTTTTCTAGTGTTTAGGTTCCGTTTGGTTTTTTTTTCTTTACTGCGGATACTTGACATTTTGTTCTTGTTCCGCTGGTTTCTTTTTTTCTCCCCCATTATCCGACGACATAGTACGCCGGATTTTAGCGGATTTAGGTTCTGTTTGTGAACATTTTTTCGAAGGTTTAGATTAGTGTAAATTTACAGAGTTTAGTTAGTTAGTTATTATTATTATTATTATTATTATTATATATACTACCGGTCATAATTATTTTAGTTTAAAAAAAATGATGTATTTCATACTATTTTTAGTATATATATATATATATATATATATATATATATATATATAATTCATGCTTTCAGTTCATCCTTGGTATTACAAGAAGTTGTGTCGCTCGCTCAACTGCTCCCCACACATAATAATCAAGGGGGTTGCAGACTTTGGACTTAGGTGCTCAGATGTAAAGATTGATAGGATCACAGAAATTGTCTGACAGCCATGATTGGCTACTCTTTCTTGTGTGGATTAGTGAAGAACCATATTCCCAGATACAGGGTCTTCCAGCAGTCACACTATTGACCCAAGGCAGCACTACTTTGACAAGGCACTTGATGTGGGCCTCTGTTTTAAGTCTGAGGTCATGTGTATGAAAACGAATGGAGACATAATGTTGCCATCACTAGTAATAAATCCAAACACCATGATGTTGACCCCCTCTGGAATGTTCGTATTGGGATTTCCGGTGTGAATGCCATGCAGTAAAGCGTGTCATATCCAAATTTCTGGCGGGTGAATCGCGCCATGGGTAGCAACCTTTCTGTAAAACATCTTTTGTTAAATAT
>JBBBDQ010000546.1:655000-710000 GCA_037127315.1 Ascarosepion bandense
TCCCGTATATTACACCCAGTTTTTAATTTTACATAATCAACGAAGTAATCGTTGTAAATAACGCAATGAATGGATGTTCAACGTAATTTCTCACACATATGAAAATACACACAGATACTCATGCAAAATATACATAAACATATGCGCATATATATATTCACAAAAGTACATGCATATATATATATATATATATATATATATATATATATATATAGTTATGAATATTTATAATAAATTATAGTTTTCGGTAAATGATAATTTGTACATATTCTAAACTATAATTTATTATAAATATTCATAGCTCTATTTTTATATTTAGCACTGTTTTAAATTAGCGTTTTGAACGTTGTTAATATTTCCTTCATTCCTTATTCACTTAGATATATATATATATATATATATATATATATATATATATATATATATATATTGTAACAAAGTTGTGAAACACGTAGGTTTTTTAACCTGCTGTTCATGCATTTACTTTTATAACTGGTGCTCGATACAAACGTAGAGCGTTATATTGTAATGGTTGTTACAATGGTTTATAAACCATTGTAACAACTATTACAATATATATATATATATATATATATATATATATATATATATATATATATATATATAAAACCTTAGTATGTTATATTGTGGTGAGTCTGTTGCATTGTGAGTAGTGTATTGTATTATTCTAACGATTATTTTGGTGAAAGTGGTTTGTTAATCTGTTTGTTATTTACTTAGTTTATTTACTTATTTATCTTTATTGTACTTGCTTTTGTTTATTTTTATTTTTTTTTTTTTCAATGGTTTCACCCCAAGCAAGACAGTACCGACACTGATGCGCAGGGGGCTACATAAGAGGATAAACGTTTAGGTAGGAGAGTGATGAAAAAGACGAACCAGTTACAGGTGTCAGATTGCATTTAAATTCCTGAAGGTTGTAGCCATCAGGAAAGCAACTAGTATATGGAAGGAAGTTCCACAGGCGGGAAGTACGAGAAATTTTATTTATTAATTTTCATTTTTATCGTTTGTTTTCAGTTTTCGATTTTTAAGTAGCGTACAGGTCGGGGATATTAGAATCAAGCAGGTACAAAAATTTAAATACCTGTGAAGCGTTATAACAGTAGACGGAAAGTGCGACACAGAGATCCGAAGGCGAATTGGTATGGCGAAGGAAGCATTCCAGAAGTTGAGTAAAGTATTTAGAAACAGGACAATATCTCTAGAAACAAGGAAGAGAGTACTGGATTGCTACGTGATGTCCGTCCTTCAATATGGCAGTGAATGCTGGACAATACCATCAAAGATGAAGGAAAACCTTGAAGCAACTGAAATGTGGTTCTACATAAGGATGCTGCGAATATCATGGATCGAGCATGTGAGCAATGATGAAGTCTTGGAAACGATGGAAACTATAAGGAAATTAATACTGAGCATCAGGAAGAGACAGCTGAAGTTCCTGGGACACGCAATGAGGAAGGAAGGCTTGGAGAATCTGATACTAACAGGCCAGATAGAGGGAAAAAGAGACGGGGTAAAACAACGGATAACATATTTGAAGGCCCTAATCCGGTGGATGACGGAACGAGGATTGCATGGTGTAACAGGAGAAGGCGTGCTCAGAGCCACCGGGGATAGGGAAACGTGGAAAGCCATGATCGCCTACGTCCTGAAGTGACAGGGCACATAGAAGAAGAAGAAGAAGAAGAAGAAGAAGAAGAAGAAGAAGAAGAAGAAGAAATTGTTTTCGTATCTATATTTCGTGATGAGTTTTGATCGTTTATTTAGTAGCTTGATTTGGTATGGGAAGATATTTATAGCTATTCTTTTCATCCAAGAGTATACAATCTTTGAATTGATTGTTGTATGCTAATGTTCTTTTCCTTATTTTCCATGATATTTTTGGTGTCATTTGTTTTTTGTTATTTTATCTGCCAGATATATTTAAAAAGCAATGGGCTGTTCGCGTATCTACTATTTGGAAAAAGATGTTTTGTGTGTTTCTTTCTTTGTTTCCCGGTCCTTCAGTTATTCTTATGTATAGTTTTCTTCGTTATCGGCTGATTTTACAGTGGCTTTGTATATTACATCGTTTTGCAAGCAATTGCCGCTTTGAGAACAGTCGTTCTTTTTTCTGTAGTTACACGTGGATTTAATTTGTTCAGGTGGTTAGTTGATTGTTTGCCTCTTATACTTTTTTTTTATTTGTGTCATGTTCCTGGTGCATCTGTGGCTGTATTTTTATTGTGTTTTTTGTTGAATATCTTGCTGAGAGTGTCTGATGCGCAGAAGCTTTTCAGTTTAATTAATAACGTTCTTTTATTTTCACGTGTTTGCTGTACGGTGGGTTGTACCATATGATATTTCGCTTCCTGGTTGTTGCTTATTTGGGGTGCTTACTGTGTATGTGAGTGTTGCCTGGATTCCACTATCTTTTAAGGTTCTTTCTAAAAAGGACTATGAAAGAGCCCTATAAGATAGTGGATTCCGTGTACACACACACACACACACACACACACACACACACACACACACACAAGTAGAGGTAATATTTGTGCGTTTGAAAAGAGTATACGTTGACAGGGTGCATGCGCATATATGTAAAGCATATTCCCTTGCTCGCTATATATATATATATATATATATGTATGCATGTATATATATATGCATGTATATATATATATGCATGTATATATATATATGCATGTATATATATATACATGCATATATATATATATATATGCACATATATATATACATATACATATATGTATATATATATATATATATATATATATATATATATCAGCATGCGGTGTGGGTATAGAAGAATCTAAAGGCGCATCCTGTACATACAGTGGTAGAATAAAAGTAAATATAAGAAAAATTAAGACAGACACGTTATTTCATGGTGAATCGGAAGTATGGGCCTATTACAGGCGAACCATCATTAGCTTCCGTCTTTATTTTACAAAGGATTTTTATTCGTTTTTTAGGTCTTTGTGAATCTCATTCGTGTAAAATCCTTTGTAAAATAAAGACGGAAGCTAACGATGGTTCGCCTGTAATAGGCCCATACTTCCGATTCACCATGAAATAACGTGTCTGTCTTAATTTTTCTTATATATATATATATATATATATATATATATATAAGTTTTTATCCGCCATTTTTTTGTATGTGCGTAAATTTACACATAGGATGGTGTTGGCAATATATGTACGCTTGTATGTGGGTGGTGTAGAGATACAGGGAATTGTATATGGGTGGGGTCAAGGGTGGATGTAGGAAGTAGAGTTGATGGAATTCTGACGGCCGGGCACAGACGTGGAACCCCTTCAAGAAATGGTCCCACCAGAAATTGTACACCGAAATACAAATGGGAAAATCTGCGACTGCGTCGACTGGAGAAGAGTAAGGAGGCTAGCAAAGAAAAATAAGGAGAGTAAGAATTAAATGAGGAAGAGGCCGGAAAGAACTGAAACTAATGAAAAACTGCGAGTCAGTGGTGGGGGTGAACACACCAAAAAACAGAACCAACACACATAAACCAATATTGGTTTGTGGTGGGTTTCGAAAAGCAATGAATAAAAGAAGTCTTCTAAAAGAAAATGAAAGTCAAAGAATAAAAGGGTGACAGAAAGAAACAGACTTACAAAAAATAAAAATGAAAGTGAGAGACAAAAAAAAAAAAAAGAGAAGATGAAAGTGTTCAGTGGGGAGAGAGGGAGAAACGAGAACGAAATAAAGTAAGAAGAAATTTAAAGAAAGAAAGAAATATATATTGACAAAGAAGGAGTGAGAGAGAAAATGATAGCATACAAGAAAGAAAGAAAGAAAGAAAGAAAGAAAGAAAGAAAGAAAGAAATAGATTAAATGTCCAAAACGAAAACAGTTAAAAGAGAGAGAGAAAGAGAAAGAGAGAGAGAGACAAAATGAAAGAATGAAATAGTGAACTTGATGGGAACAGAAATAGATTTTTTTCTTTTAATATCACCCCGAGCAAGGCTGTAACGCCACTAATGTGCAGGGAGCTACGTAAGAGTGAAAAGATTTGGAAAAGAGAAAGCCGGAAACCACATCCTAATCAGGGAACAAGGGATGAGCCTCTTAACCTGTTCAATAGACGTGGGTGGAGTGTGAACCGGGCGATAGATAGATCTATCTACTCCAATTGAAAAAAACAAAAAAAAACAAAGTGAGAAGATTGGAAAAGAGAAAGCTGGAAACCACATCCTAAACAGGGAACAAGGGATGAGCCTTTTCACCTGTTCAATAGACGTGGGTGGAATGTGAACCGGGCGATAAAACTAAATAATGAAAGAAGGAAAATGAGAGAGAGAGAGAGAGAGAGAGAGAGAGAGAGAGATGGAGGGTGGAAGATAAGAAAATACAGTTAGAATTAAAGGGGGGAAAATTAAAAATAAAGAGATAAGGAGTTAGAGAATAAATTTACAGAATGAAAGAGAGGAATATGAGGAGAGAAAAGGAGTGAGAATGATACAGTAAGAACGTAATACAGAAAGAATGACGAAGAAAAAGAAAAGAAAAAAGAGAGAAAAGGTCGAAAAATGAAAGCACATAAGAGAGAAAAAAAGAAAGAAAGAAGAAGATGAAGATGAAGAAGAAAGACTGAAAATTTAAAGAATGAAAGAGATATCGAAAACATGATGAAAGACTGATCCGTTTCTTACGGCTTATCAACCCATTGTATCTTATAAAAGCCAGGAATTATTTTTAGATAGTAAGAATATTCTTTGATAATATTGGTTTAGTGATACAAGTCTAACTAATTAATCCATAGTTGGGGAGAAAGATTGATTCATCTCTTTCCCATTGATGTTTGCACGTACATGAATATAACAAACCCAACGGCAATTCCGAGCCATTAACCATTACACCACCCTCGCACCCAAGCTTAAACCACCTGGTACCCTCTGACCAGGCACAACGTTTTTTAGCTTAGGTGATCGTACGGGAACCAATGTTTCGACGTGGTGGGGCCGTAAGATGAAGAAAGGTAAGAGAAGTGTAGAGAAATAAAGTCAAAATTAAAGAGTGAAAGTGAGAAAACGAAAGAGATAATGAAAAAAGGATTACCCAGTGAGGTTCATGTTCATCCCACAAGCAAATTTGTACATGCAATGAGTTTTCCAACCGTAGAAATCAAACAAATTGACATTTTATGATTGTCATATACGGATTTCATTTTCAAACTGAGTGATTCCTTTTCTAAGAGTAATAAAGAATTTCTAATGGCAGCAAACGTCCTGCATACGGACAAATATCGAATTCAGCAGATGTACAAAGATAGAAAGGATGTGTCTTTTCACCGGATCTATTCAACTTGTACAGCGAGACTATTTTGATGACCCTAGATGTTATGCCAGGATTCGTCATCGGAGGCCACAATTTGAACAACATAAGGTAACAGAGGTGCGTTGTGGTGCAGTGGATATCGGCTCGGAACGAGAAAACGGGGAGCCAAGTTCGAATTCCAGTTGAATTCATTGCATTCACTTACACGCAAATACACTTGGGAAAGGTATTAATCCGTCTATCCTTCTAGTTATGGGTTAAATAACAGGACAGATTGGGTTCTATAGCCTTGGCTGGCAACCAGTCTACCGGAGAAAGCAATGGCAACCTACTGCGGGATAATCTTCTGCCCAGACAGTCATGTTTCAAAAGCGACATGATCGCCCAAGCGTGTTTCACGTATGGCACTTAACTGACTGACTGAAGGTAACAGACACGGAAAGGAAAGTACAAGAACTCCTACAGAAGGTAGCTGAAAAGAGTGACAAGAAAGAGCTACAAATAAACTGCAAGAATAGCGAATACATGTTCATCAGCAACAAGAGCAGTCCAAAATGCCAAATACAGGTGGTGGGTACTAAAATCAAGCAGGTACAAAAATTTCAATAACTGTTAAGTGCGGGAAGTGCGACACAGAGATCCGAAGGCGAGTTGGCATGGCAAGGGAATCATTCCAGCAGCCGAGTAAAGTATTAAGAGGCAGGAAAATTTCACTAGAAACAAAGAAGAGAGTACTGAATTGCTATGTGATGTCAGTTCTCCAATATAGCAGTGAATGCTGAACTATATTATCGAAGATAAAAGAAAAACTTAAAGCAACTGAAATGTGGTTCTATGGAAAGATTGCTGCGGATATCATGAATCGAGCTTGTGAGCAATGATGAGGTTTTGGAAAGGGATGGAAACGAAAAGGAAATTAATACTGAGCCTCAGGAAGAGACAGCTAAAATTATTGGGATGTGCAATGAGGAAGGATGGCTTGGAGAATCTGTTACTAACAGGCCAGATAGGGGAAAACAGCGTGTAACATAATTGACGGGCCTGAGCAGGTGGATGACAGAACGGGGGTTGCGTGGAGTAACAGAAGAAAGCGTGCAAAGAGCAACCAGGTATAGGGAGACGTAGAAGGCCATGATCACCTACGTCCTGAAATGACAAGGCACATAGAAGAAGATTCCTTTTCTACGACGTATCAACACTTTGTAGGTTATTTAAAGAAAATGGGTGGATTTGTCTATTTGGAAAAACAGAATTCACCAACTTTTAAAATCAGCTTTTAATTATATAAAGACTCCAGAATCGGCACTCAAATCTGGTTCGCAGTAGGCTTGTACGCAGTGCCGTGCTTAGCTACATCGACACCCCCCGCAGAGTGCGCCTCGCGGCCTCTCTAACCGCAAAATGCAACTTGCGCCCACCCCCGAACATACTAAACCCACTATAAATGGTACTTTAAACAAAATAACAGACTCTCGTAACGCAGATATTCCGTGATCACGAAAAGACGTAGGAAATCGCTGAATTGGCGTTTTGAAGTTATACATTATGAAAGTTTTCACAACTTTTAGCTACTTTTTATGTATGTTGAATATCTATGATCTATTTCTCTCTCTCAAGTTCTTTTTTTTAATTACAAATGGTTTGCGCGCTCTTCGGAGCCGGAGGGATTCTATCAAAGAGAGAGAGAGAGAGAGAGAGAGAGAGAGAGAGAGAGAGAGAGAGAAAGAGAGAGAGACCGGTTGATAGATGTCTATTTCAACAAACAAGTATGATAATAATTTTCCAGTTAATCCTAATAATTATTTTTCAAATTTCTTTTTCATTACAATAGAGCCAAGGAGCCTTGCACTCCGCCCCCGCAATTTCGGGATCTGCGGAGGCCCTAAGCACGGCCCTGCTAGTATGCAGTAAATTTAGCCATGAACCAGTTCTTGGTTTTAGCCTTTCCTTCATTTTAATGCTATCTCATAATATTTGCTACACTGAGTGTTTTTCGTTTGCTTGTTTAGCAGCATATCAACTCGTTATGGGTCATTAAATGCTAAAATTTTAATTTCCCTGGGATCATTAGTAATTTCTTTTAGTAAAAATCTGTTGCTGTTTTTTTTTGTTTTTACGTTTTTTACAAAAACTGTATCGGATATGCAGTGGATATCGTTTCAGAACAAGAAATCAGGGAGACAAATTCGAATTCCACTGCATTCACTTACACACAAATACCCTTGGGAAAGGTATTAATACATTGCTTCATCCTCCAGCTATGAGTTAAATAGAAAGACAGACTGTGTTCTATAGCCTTGTTTAGCAACGAGTCTACCACAGAAAGTAATGGCAACCTACTGCAGGAAAATATTCTGTTCAGTCAGTCATGTATCTTTTAAGACATGATCGCCCAAGTGCGTATCACGTATGGCCCTTAACTTACTGACTGCATTGCAGGTATTCTTTTTACTATGAAAATGTATTACTAGCATTTTTACTATAAAATTTGTTATACTTAGTGCTTTGATCCCAGTTTGTGGGTTAACTATTTACCTATAAGTGGGGCCCTAGCAGATGCTACCATCTCGTGGTTCCACGCTCCTCATAACCTCCCGATCAGAAGTCTTGCTGCCTGATGGAGTCTGTCGTCATAACTAGGGTGGTATTGAATGTTTGAAACGTATCTTCCAAAATTATAAGACAGAAGACGTACTGTCTGCAAAGATTCGGTTTTCAAAAGATTTTACATATGTACTTCTGTGACGAAAAATGCAACACAGAAGTCAAGGATTAAGAATAAGGAAAATTTTGTTAAAAATAAAGAAAAGAAGTGGTAGACCGCTATGTAATATCAGTCGTCCTATATGAAGAAAATTATATTAGTAAAGAAAACTAGAATAACAAAGGCCGACATAAATGCAAAAGAGCAAGCTGGGATAGACAGATAGATAGATAGATAGATAGATAGATAGATAGATAGATAGATAGATAGATTGAAAGAGATTAATAATGAGATAGATAGATAGATAGATAGATAGATAGATAGATAGATAGATAGAACTTAAAAGGTAAGATATATATATATATATATATATATATAATGATATATATATATATATAGCTGAATATATATATATATATAGCTGAATATATATATATATATATATATATATATATATATATATGTAGTTACTTAAAAATATAAAAATATGTATAAAAATAAAAATATATATAAATATAATTATAACCAAAAAATATAAATATAAAACTATATATATAATATATATTAAAATAATATATATATATATATATATATATATATATATATATATATATATATATATATGATTAAATAATATATTGTTGTGGATTAGTTTTCGCCCTGAATGTTATAATCGTGCTATGTCGGTTGCTAATCGACTTAACGTAACCAAAATGTTAGGAACTTGGTAATCTTCCACTGAAAGCTGACTCCTTAATATTCTGCTAACTGCCGACTAATATCAACTGCCTAGTAGTTCTACTGAACTCAGATAGAAGTCTAAAGAACTTATATGAACTTCCCAAGAACCTCCTGTTAACTCTTATTAATATAGGAGGGAGAGTTCATTATCTGAGGAATAGGTCTGTTTCCTCATAACATATATATACATATCTATATATAAAGGCTTAAAAATAATATATATATATATATATATATATATATATATATATATATATATAAACTTATTTATAAATGGAACTTTCTCTGTGTGTTTATGTGTGTGTGTGTGTGTGTGTGTGTGTCCATTACCTATAGACTCCGAAATGGCTGAATCGATTTTCTTGAAAATTTACACAGTTGTACTATAAGCGTCTGCGAGTGTTCTTAGCTCGGTTTTGTGTCGAGGTACCCCCGATGAATATTGAAAATCGATAATCGAAAGAAATCGGCTTATAGAAGGAGTAGTCCGATTTTAATCAATTTGGATACACTCATATACAAAGACATAAGAAACGATATTCAGAATTTTCAAGCTTGCAGTTTTACAATAGTGCAGAGAATCGAAAAAATATATATATAAAATGCAAGATGTTTGTGTGCGTGTCTGTTTATCTGTCTGTATGTCCTTTATACAAATCCACAATTTTTATGCAATTCTCACCAAACTTCACACAAATATTCTTTAGGCTGAGTCTGAGCTCCAGGGCAATGAATTAGTTTTAAAGCTTTCATTACACCCGAGCAACGCCTGGCTATACTGCTGGTATATATATATATATATATATATATATATATATATAAATCATTTCACCCCAAGCAAGGCATTCCACTGCCACTATCGCGCTTGGGACTACATAGGGGAGATAGATAGGAAGAGTGGTTAGATATAGGAAATGTCAGAAGAGGGGTGATAGATAGTTGGGCGGGTGGGAAGAGTGTTTGAAAGAATGGAAGTTAGTTTGTTAGGAGGTGTCTATTGACCTTACATTTAAACTCCTGGAGATTGTAGCCGTCGGGGAAGCAGTCATGTGGAAGAGAATTGCGAGGAAAGAAACTGTTGGAGTAGAAGTTACGGTTGCATTTTATCGGTTTCACTGTAAAAGGGTGGGATCTAGTTGCTAATCTAGTATCTCGTTCAAATTCGTATTTAGGGGGCACTAGTGATCTAATTCATCGGAGCAGAAGCCGTAAAAGTATTTATAGAAGAGACACAGGGAAGCCACGTCGCGCCGGTGAGAGAGAGTCTGCAGGCGGTCTGCTAAGTCGGTATCTATCACATTACAGACCCTCCGCTGTACCTTGTCTAGAAGCCCAAAGAGAATAGAAGGGGCACCCAACCAGATATAGCAACAGTATTCAATGCACGGGCGGATGGTTGATTTGTAAATGTGCAGGATAGATTCAGACGGAAAAACCTCCGGGCCCTGTACAGAGAACCGACTTTCATAGCAGTGGATTTAGCAATGGATTCGATATAGTCATTCCACTTGAGGTCCGCTGAATGTGTGAGACCAAGGAGGTGTAGTGTTTTACTCTCTGGGAGGCAAGCCTGGTCCATGCTAATAGGAGGTAGGTGCGATTGTCTATGATGATTAATTGATAGTCGCTTCGTGTTAGAAGCATTAAAATGTACGAGCCATTTCTTACCCCAGTCCACTACGGATTGGAGGTCCTTTCCAAGCTCGGCGGCAAGCTTAGCTTTGTCGCCCACATCAGATTTTTGATCGAGGCGAGAATAAACTGTGGTGTTATCGGCGTACATACCTACTTGGGATTTTATGGTACCAGGGAGATCATTAATGTAGATCAGAAAGAGCGTAGGATATATATATGTTTAATTCATAATACTTATATACTTTTAAAAGACCATAAATCTAACTTTGATAAATTTCAAACCAGGTTAATTAACCCCTCCAAAACTGAATTAGGGCTTATTTTCAAAAATATAATTTAAAAAAAATAATTAATACTATCCAAAGATATTCCTTTAATAATCTGTCAAAAGCTTCTGATATTATTAAATAGTTTAATAATATTAGAAATAAAGATAAGGCTATCTTCATTCAATTTGGCATTACAGATTTCTACCCTTCTATTTCTAACGATCTATTGTTGACTAGTCTGAATTTTGTTAATGAAGATGTAGATATTACCGAAGAAGAATATAAAGTTACCTTAGAGTCTAAGGTAATAATATTGGTATTATCAAATAATAATTCTACTTGGATAAAAATTAACTGTGATAATTTTGATGTCCTTATCGGTACTTTTGACTCCGCTCAAATTGTTGATTTAGTGGGAATTTAAATTTTGTGCTTTCTTAGTAGGATTATTGAATTCAAACAAATCCGACTATATATGGATGATGAGCTTATTGTCATACCTAATAGTAATGGCTCTTTATTCTCTAAGATACAAAAGAAAGTAATAAGGGCTTTTAAATTACTTGGATTTTAAACAGATATTTCTTCAAACATAGTTCATTTTCTGGATATTATTTTGAGCCTCTCTGATAATACTTTTAAGTTATATCATAAAATAGTGAGTCTCCAATAAGCTTTAATGTCAATTCTAATCATGCCCACCAAGTGACAAAACAAATTCTCTACTACCGTTAATACTAGGATAAATAAATTATTCTCTAAAAGCAAAAATATTTAATGACAATAAAATCCTTTACAATAACGCTCTCAGAAAAGTGACAAAACCAAACAAATGAAACTGATATTGAAAGTCTAAAAATAGAAAAAGAAAAGTTTTATGGTTCAAACTCCTCTTTTTGCCAATTGTTTTAGCATTAATATTGGTCAATATTGATATTGGTCAATATTTTCTGAATTTGATCGATAACCATTTTAATTTTAACACCCTACTAAGTAATATATTTAATAGAAAAAACATTAAAAAATATTTATTCTTGTACTAGCAATGTATCATTAATTCTTACAATAATAAAATGCTAGATAATTTTTATAATAATCACCAAATAAATATAAATTTCTCTGTAATTGTAGAATTAAAGATATCTGTCCTATTGGAAGTACATGGATCTCTGAAAAAAATCATATACTAAGCAACTATTTTTCTTATGGAATATGATAAGAAAGAAAAGTATATTTTGGAATTTCTGCCAAATCTTGGAATCAGATTTTTTAATCATAAATATTTCTTCTCAAGGCCCCCACCTTAAATCCCAGTTTGTTCCGTTTAAAAATTTATGGGAATTAAAAGATAGAGGGTTCTCTCCACAGATCGAATAGAAGATCATAGGAAAATCACAAACTCTTATAGCTTTAGAAATAGATGTAATACATGCTTAGATGAAAAATAAAAATAATTAAATTTAGTTGAAATAAGCAGGATTTAAACAAACATGATAAAGTGATTTTAAAATACCGTCACAAAAATAAATTTGAATTACTTGTTTTGTAGGATCAAAATTTTTTCCTTAACAATAATTTTTTCCTTAAGAATAATTTTCTAGCAAATTCAACTGTTCTTTCTCTATTGGGAATCAGACACTTTATTTTTATTTTAATATTTTGCCTATATTTTTTTATTCTTTATGTATATTTAAAACTTTTAATTTTTTGTGATAGTTAACTACTTATGACTGTATCTAATTTTTGTATTTACTATATTGGCTCTTTTGTTTTTTGTCTGTAATTCTTTTTTTAATTTTTTTTTGTCTTGTATTTTAAAAACACTTTTTTTGGCTTTATGATGATTTTTTGTCATTATGACCATTTTGTGAATTTTTTTCTTTCTGAATCTCTTTTCTTATTTTTGAATAATATTTTTTCTTGTGAATCTTCAATTATTATTTTTAACTTTTAAAACTTCATGCAACTGCTAAGTGATGGTATCTGTATGTATATTATAAACCCCTTTTTATTTCTTTTTACAATTTTTATTTGTATCTTTTCTTTAATTTTATTGTTTTTAGTTTTCGTTTTGTGTTATTATTATGTGTGTATTATACACTTCCTCTATCTGTTGTTACAATTTGAACGGCATACACCTCTATCCTTCACCTATCCTTATTTCCTCTTTGTGAAAATTTTTTTTAATATTTTGAGTTTAATGTAACATTTAAATTTTCATGTTGACAAGGCAGTCTGTAATTTTTACAATTGCCGAAATCAATTTTGGATTTATTAACGTTTTATGTGTTGAGCTCTCTCTCTCTCTCTCTCTCTCTCTCTCTCTCTCTCTCTCTCTCTCTCTCTCTCTCTCTTCATATATATATATATATATATAATTCAAAATTTATGATCTCATGATCCTTTTCACAAATTGAAATCGCTTCATCGGAGATCTTTAATATTATGTAAAATTCAAAACTTTATATACATATATATATATATATATATATACGTATATATATCACTATATATATATATATATATATGTGTGTATATATATATATATATATATATATATATATATATAATAATCACAATGAAACTAACATCAATTATAAAACACTAAATCGCTAGAAATGGCGCTAACTTTAATTTAATAGTCTTGAACTTCCAGAAGAGAACCTCTTCTTAGGGCAAAGATGGGGGATAAAAAAGAAACAAACGGCGTACAAGCACAAAACGTCGAATACCCGTCAGAAAGAATATATATATATATATATATATATATATATATATATATATATATATATATTCGTCATTCACATACAAGCCTGTTTCGCTGTATCACAGATCATCTGTGTAGCTAGACATGAATTTGCCTCCGGATGGGATCGAAATTCAACCGATTTGGTGTTAGTTGGAGTCGCTAACTCCTAAGCCATAGACACATGGAATCAGAGAAGGGAAATTTTAGCGTTTTATATATATGCACGCCAATCATCGAAAGAACTCAATTCTATATAACACGCTAAAATTTCCTCTCAACCATGAGCTTAGGAAGTAGGCACTCCGTCTGACACCAAATCGTTCGAGGTGCAATCTTGGCTGGAAGCAAGTGGCTCTCTAGCCACACTTACAAAAATAGCTTTTACTACATGATGAGATATTACCCTTTCTATGTCGAAACAAAATGTACACTTTGCAGTAGATTGTAATTTGTACATGATCTAAACTATAATTTATAATAAATATTCATAGCTCTATTTCTATATTGAGCACTGTTTTAAACTAATGTTTTGAATATTGTTAATATTTTCTTTGTTCCTTATTGACTTGTATATATATATATATATATATATATATATATATATATATAATTTTAAATTACTTTAATCCGAAACGGAAAAGTAGGAAGGTAAATTCCAAGAACCTGATCCTAATTAATATTAAAAATTTTAATATTAACAAATTATACTGGAGGAGAGCTCAATGTAATTAAAATTACAGAGCCAATATAAATTAAAATAAATTTTAAAAATTCAAAAATGTTGAATGAACATTTCAACATGAAATCCCTAAGAGAGATTTCATGTTGAATTTTCTTTTTTTTTTTAATCATATCACCCCGAGCAAGTCGGTAAGGCCACTAGTGTGCAGAGGGTTACGTAAGAGTGAATAGATTGGAAAAGAGAAAGCCGGAAACCACATCCTAAACAGGGAACAAGTGTAATATAATAATCTGGCCCAACCCGAGAAGGCTGAGGAAGCGTGGGTGTTTCCGGTCATTGAAAGGAACGGATATTTGTTTGACCCTATTTCCGACAGATGCGGAAATAACTCTGAGAAATTACGTAGGCGTCGAGTAGGCGTCGCGAATCGAGGCAAAACTTGGAAGATATATAAAGGCCTCGAAACAAGAAGTCACAGACGAGTCTCCAGAAGTCTGGTCGGCAGTAGAGAAGCAGTTCACAGCTGCCCCCAATAGCATACATGCTATTGGGGGGTACGCATTCGTCATTCGTCCATTCGTCAACGTCGACCCTTAGAAGCATTCGTCAACCCATTAGAAAAGCGCTCCCTCAACTCTCTGTCCACTAGGCGACACGGTCCAGCGTTCATTAATAAAAATATTAATATATTTTTATATATACATGCTTATTTGTTGTTTATCGATATACAACACAAGGGATGAGCCTCTTCACCTGTTTAATAGACGTGGGTGGAGTGTGAACCGGGCAATAGTTTAGTCTACTGAAAAAAAAAAAGCAAAAAAAGGAAAGTGAAAAGATTGGGAAAGAGAAAGCCGGAAACCACGTCCTAAACAGGGAACAAGGGATGAGCCTCTACACCTTTACAATAGACGTCGGTGGAGTGTTAACCGGGCGATAGTTTAGTCTATCTACTCCAATTGAAAAAAAAAGGAAAAGGAGTGAAAAGATTGGAAAAGAGAAAGCCGGAAACCACATCCTAAACAAGGAACAAGGGATGAGCCTCTTCCCCTGTTTAATAGACGTGGGTGGAGTGTGAACCGGGCAATAGTTTAGTCTATTGAAAAAAAAAAAAGCAAAAAAAGGAAAGTGAAAAGATTGGGAAAGAGAAAGCCGGAAACCACGTCCTAAACAGGGAACAAGGGATGAGCCTCTACACCTTTACAATAGACGTCGGTGGAGTGTTAACCGGGCGATAGTTTAGTCTATCTACTCCAATTTTGCATGTAAGTGAATGCAATGAATTCAACTGAAATTCAAACTCGGCTCTCCGATTTCTCATTCTGAGCCGATATCCACACATAATGCAGCACAACACACCCATAATGACTAAAACTGACCTTTCAGAATAAAGTCGAAACTAATTGCTCCTAATGACAAACACAGAATAATTTTTCTTTCCAAAACAAATATGATTTATAAACTTTCCATTTACTTACAAGATTGATAATTTGCATTGCAGTGATCGCTCCAATACGTGCAAACATAGCTCGTCAATTTCCAAGAACCTCTTCACCTTTGCACTGAAATTCGCTACACATTATTCGAACTTAACTAAAGATGAATATAATATTGTAATGGCCATATCCGTCCTCATCCACAACCAAGAACAATGGATAAAAAATAATGCTGGTGATCAATAATTCTGGTGACTTATAATTTTGGTGATCAATTTGATATAACAGTTGGAGAATTAGACTCTGCGAGATCTTCAGATCTCATGGATTTATTTGCTCTATGCAACCTCACCACACACTATGAGATTAACACTCATGACATAGGGTTATATAGAGATGATGGACCTATGACAATTCAAACTTCCACACATTTAAAACTGATAAAATTGGAAAACTAATCCATAGAGTATTCAAAAATGTAAACCTAAAAGTAATAATCAACATTAATTTAAAAGTAATGAACTTCCTTGATGTAACACTAGACTTAGTAACTGATACTTATCAATCATACATAAAACTTACCGAATATTCATTATACATCCACCCAAAGTCTAATCACCCATCAAGTATAATCAAACATGTATCCGCCTCTATAAATATAGAATTAGAATTCTAGTGAAGAAGTATTTTATAAACATAAAGATTTTTTTAATAATAATACCCAAGAGATAGAAATAGAAAAATCATTTGGTATGCACCTCATTTTAACCAAATGTTTAGCACCAAGATAGACTTGAAGTTCCTCAATTTAATTTTTTTTTTTAATCATTTCACCCCGAGCAAGGCGGAAACGCCACTGATGTGCAGGGGGTTACATAAATGTAAAAAGATTAATTAGAAAAGAGTGAGCAGTACAAACTAGTTAGAAAGGAACAATAGAAAGCAGGTGCGATGACAGATACATAGGTGGAGAGAAAGGGAAGGTTATACAGGGGTGGGGAGAGAGCTAGAGTCCAATGGTTAGTAGATGACTATTGACTTTGTATTTAAATTTCTGGAGGTTGTAGCCGTCAGGAAAGCAAGAATACGGGAGCGAGTTCCACAGGCGGGAAGTGCGAGAGAAGAAGCTGCAGGAGTAGAATTGTCGTCTGCATTTGGCTAACCTGACTGTGAATGGGTGGGATCCAGTTGCCAGTCTGGTTGCACGAGTAAACACCTGTTGAGGAGGCATCAGTGACTTAAGCTCGTCTGAGCAGAAGCCATGAAAGTATTTATAGAACAGACAAAGGGAGGCCACATTTCGACGATGGGGAAGTGGCTGCAGTCGAGTCGCCAGATCAGTACCTATCACATTACAGACTCTCCTTTTGAGCTTGTCAAGAACACTGAGGAGAACGACAGGGGCACCTGACCATAAATGGCAGCAGTACTCCATGCACGGACGGATGGTTGACTTGTATATATGCAAGATGGATTCAGGTGGAAAAAACATCCTGGATCGACATAGTGACCCAACCTTCTTAGCAGTAGATTTTGCTATGGATTCAATATAGTGGTTCCATTTGAGGTCTGAGCACAGGGTAAGTCCGAGGAGACGTAGTGTATTACTCTCCGGGAGAATCGCTTGGTCCATGCTTATGGGAGGCAGGAGAGGTTGCCTGTAATGGTTGACAGACAACAGCTTGGTCTTAGATGAATTGAAGTTGACAAGCCACTTCTTGCCCCAGTTCACCACAGAGTGTCGATCCCGCTCAAGGTCAGCAGCGAGATTATGTCTGTCTGCCACGACAGGTTTCTTACTGGAGCGGGAGTATATTGTAGTGCATATCCCTAATAATAACATTCTAAGTAAAATTTTTAATAAAAATACCCTTAAATTAAGTTACAGTTGTATAAGTAATCTGAAAAATTATTAAAAATCATAATAATAAAATCTTAACTCAGCACGTAAACCAATGTAACAATAACAATCCAAATAATGAAAATAATAATACAAATTTATGTAATTGTCGAAATCCTAACAATTGCCCACTGGAAAACAGGTGTCTAACGAATTCTATTTTGTACTAATGTAATGTAACATCAAATGAAAATCCAACTATTAAAAAGGTTTACATTCTTCTTCTTCTATGTGCCCTGTCCCTTCAGGACGTAGGCGATCATGGATCTCCACGTCTCCCTATCCCTTGTGGCTCTTAGTATGTTTGCTCCTGTTGCTCCTGGCAACCCCCGTTCCGTCATCCACCTGATCAGACTCTGCAGATATGTTATCCGCTGCCTTCCTCTGTCTCTCCTTCCTTCTATCTGACCAGTCAGTATCAGGTTCTCCAGGCTCTCCTTCCTCATTGCATGTCCCAGGAACTTCAGTTGTCTCTTCCTGATGCTCAGCATCAATTTCCTTTTTGTTGCCATTCTTTCTAACACTTCGTCGTTGCTTGTATGCTCAGTCCACGATATCCGTAGCATCCTTCTGTAGAACCACATTTCGGCCGCTTCCAGTTTTTTCCTCATTTTCGATGATATTGTCCAGCATTCACAGCCGTACTGAAGAACTGACATCACGTAGCAGTCTAGCACTCTTTTCTTCGTTTCTATTGAGATCTTCCTGTGTGTTAGTATTTTGCTCATCTTCTGGAACGCGTCCTTTGCCATGCCAATTCGCCTTCGGATCTCCGTGTCGCACTTTCCATCTCCTGTTAGAACACTTCCTAGGTACTTAAATTCTTGGACTTGTTTGATTCTGTTATCCCCCACCTGTATTTGGCATTTTGGGTTGTATCTTTTGCTGATGACCATGCACTCAGTTTTCTTAAAGTTTATTTGTAGTCCCTTCTTGTCACTCTCCACTGCTACTTTCTGTATGAGATCTTGCAGTTTCCTTTCCGTGTCCGCAATCAGTACTGTATCGTCCGCGTATCTTATGTTGTTCAGGTTGTGGCCTCCAATAATAAATCCTGGTGTGTCATCTAGGGTCCTCAAAATATTCTCGCTGTATAGGTTGAACAAATCCGGTGAAAAGACACATCCTTGTCTTACACCTTTTTCTATCTTTGTGTATCTACTGAGGTCGTTACCTGTCCGTATGCAGGCCGTTTGCTGCCAGTAGAGATTCTTGATTATTCTTATATCTTTGCCGAAAATGTCGAGGTTGCCTATCATTTCCATCAATTCTTTGTGTCGTATTTTGTCGAATGCTTTCGCGTAATCAATGAAGCATAGGTACAAGTCTTTCTTCATTTGTAATGCCCTTTCAGAGAGCATCCTAATCATGAATATGGCGTTCCTTGTTCCAGTGTCTTTGACGAACCCGCACTGTTCCTGCCCTATCTCTGGCCTGATTCTGCTTCTCGCTCTATTCATCAGGATTCTGACAATCAGTTTTGTAATGTGACTCATTAAGCTGATAGTTCTGTGTAGTTCACACTCGTTTGCACCTGGTTTCTTCGGCAGTGCTATAAATATCGACTTGCATAGGTCGTCTGGTATTACATTAGATCCACTAAAAACACTTTTAAACAGCATTGGTATTTGCATTTAACTTCCTTCAAACGAAACATCGCTTTCTGCGTAAGTTAAACGATACAAACAAAACCCCCAAATAAAATGGAAAATTCTGGAAAAAACAAAAATCTCTGTTTTCTTTTCATTCTTCTTCCTTTTCTCCTTCTCTCTTCGTAAAATAGAGGGAACCATTAAATTTATGATTGGTAAATACAGTTTTAATTTAAGAAATATATCACTCGACAGCTACAAATAACAGAATTTTAAAAGATTTAAGTTCATTAATGATTCTAATTAAAACGAACATGAAAACAACTCTGAAAAATTCATCATTCATTGAGTTTTTTCTTAAGTCAATAGTATCCATAATATATTTTATTCTTAAAAGAAATTAAAAGTTTTCCAATTAAATCCTGTCTTAGTTTTTACTGCATTAGACCCTATTTTTATGAAAGTGTTGGTTGGGGTTCAAGTTTGACCAAAAAATATGATACTCTAAATTCTCTGATGATTTGTCCTGATAACTAATATAAAAATTAATCGATGCAAAATAAAATAAATGAGTTGGAGTTAACAAATGTTAAAAAAAATATTTCACGAAGATTTCTAAAAAATAATTCATTTGTGATTATGTCCTGAAAGTTTCTTTAATTACAACAGTTACCTGATTTTTGTAAGAATTTCGAAATCAATGTGTTTTTCATCACAAAAAATCGTTCAAATGTACTGTGTAAATTTAAAGTTCAGCATTGACACCATAAAAATAATATTTTTAAAAATAATTTGCTAATTTAAAAATGATAAAAAATAAGTTTACATTAGAAAAACCCTTTGATCTGAAAAATAATATAAAAGTTTTGACGATAAAATGTTTTATTATGGTTTTGTGTTGTTTTTTATTTTTAATTTTGAGGCACTAAAATATTCATAACCGCTTAATTATGTCATATTGCTTTGGATAATATCCACTGAGCTATCTATTTTTATCTGTTTAATATTTTATATTAACTAGAAAGAATTTTTGGGAGTATCCTCTCCGTTTTTACGGTTTGTCATTTGTTCCTATATATATATATATATATATATATATATATTCACCTTCTTTACGGGGTATGTATAGACGATCTACATCAGCCTTTGGATGATGCATCTTATGCTTAGAAAGAAGCTATCTTGTTTTAGAATCCATTCGCCTGATGTCGTTTAAAGTCCAGTTTAAGAAACTGAAACTATATTAGACAACTGGAATTGCAAGGCTATTAATGGCCATAATTCTGTTCTGAGAATTCAATTCAGTTTTTAATATCAGTCGTAGCCTCCTATAGTACACTTAACACACTATTTTTTATTTTTTTCATTTTTTCACTCTCATTTACACCTAGGTATTTATAAGCTTCTTCTGGCTTTAATTCTTTTATTGTTACAGCAGGGTCTAAGCTAATTGAGGATGTTTGTTGTAGCGATTCACGTAAAACTGTAGCTTTAGCACATTTATTCAAATTGAATTTCATTCCAATGTCTTCGCTGAAGCATTTTACAGTTTGCAGAAGACCTTCCAGCTCGTTATCATTCTTAGCATACAACTTTAAGTCAACCATTTAAAGTAGATGGCTGATTTTCTTTTGAGCTATTTTATAACCACATTCTGTCTTGTTAAGTTGGTTGGTTAGTGCTATTAGCGATATGCAGAATAGTAAGGGAGACAAAGAGTCACCTTGAAATATACCTCTTTTGATGTTTATTTCCCCAGATTTATAGGTTCAATTTATATGATTGAGGTAAAGTGTTGTTTTCCATATCGACATACATTGTTTGATGAAATTGATGATGACGGTTGATATCGTGTATATATTTAAAGTCTTCAAGATCCAGGAATGTGGTCCACTATCGAATGTCTTACGATAATCTATCAAGGCAGTACTAAGATTTTTCTTTGCATTGTAGCAGTTTGCCAGGATCATTCTGTGAATAAGCAATTGGTCTTTACATCCGTAACAGCCACGTTTGCATCCTTTTTGTTCAAGCGGTAATATGTTATTTCTTTCCAAGAACAAAAATGTCTGTTTTGTTAAAATAGATGTTAATAGTTTGTATGTTGTCCGAAGGCATGTAATTGGTCTGTAGTTTTTCGGGTTGTTTGTATCACTATTCTTGGATAGAAGAAATATAATTCCTTTGGTCATCCATGCAGGAATTTTAGTGAGATCGTTAACCATTTCTTGAAGTTCTTTGGCTAGTTTTTTATGTGCTGTATTTAAATAATATAGCCAAAAGTTAGGATATATATATATATATATATATATATATATATATATATATATATATAGCGTTTCGCCCCGAGCAAGGCATTTCACTGCCACTACTGCGCAGGGGGCTACATAGAGTGGAGAAAGGATGGTTAAATATAGGAAATGTCAGAGGGTGGGTGTTAGGCGGGTAAGAATACCGAGAATGAGGGTTGGGTAGATGAGAGTGTTGGGAGAATAATTGGAAGTTAGTGTGATAGGAGGTGTCTATTGACCCTACATTTAAATACCTGGAGATTGTAGCTGTCGGGAAAGCAGACATGTGGAAGGGAATTCCACAGGCGGGAAGCGCGAGTATACCTGGAAATTTCCAATTGTGTGCTTTTTTCAGTGCACATTTAACATCCTCTTCTGTGATTCCAACCCATGTCTGTTCTGGTTTATTTTTGATTCGTTCTATCTCTTGTGCAATCCAATCTACTTCTTTGTTATGTTCTTTAGGGCAAGCCCATATTTTTTCCCAGAACTGTATAACTTCGTCCATTTTGGTGGGGAATGTCACTTCAATTCTTTTTTTACCTATTTCCCTGTAAAATTTCTTTGCACCGGTTTGAAAAATCTTGTTTTGTCTGTAGAATCTTGATCTCATAGCGTCTTATTCTTTGAGCCTTCAATTGTTTGCTTTATTTTTTCTTTAGTTGATAGGACTTCATTTTCATTTCTAATGTTGTATTTTCTTTCGACTCTTCTGCCTTTTCTAGTTCTTATATTTATTCCTCTTGTCAGTTCATCGAGTACTGATAGTTCACTTCTAAGTTGTTCGATTTCTTTTTCTATTTTTCTTTTCCAAGGTGGATCTTCATTTAAAAACTGCCTTGTTTTTAATTTGATGTTCAATTTTTTTTGTTGCTGCTATTCCTTATGCATATATTGCTT
This sequence comes from Ascarosepion bandense, assembly GCA_037127315.1. Lineage (NCBI taxonomy): Eukaryota > Metazoa > Mollusca > Cephalopoda > Sepiida > Sepiidae > Ascarosepion > Ascarosepion bandense. The sequence continues at coordinate 677,223 of JBBBDQ010000546.1, forward strand.
CATTGAGATTTATATGAGTGTTTTCTTCATCCAAAATTAATTTGAGTGCTGCATTGTAGAGCTTAATAGTTTCGAGGTTATGCTTTGTTGGTTGTAATTTTGGGAGCTGTTCTCGTTCCTCCATTGCAATATTCTGTATTTGACTTATATGGTTCTTGATTTCTTCCTTGGCTTCTTATATACTGTTCTTGTTTTCCGTAAAATAATTCTGTTCAATGTGTTCTGAACTCGTTTATTGTCGTCTTGTAACTAACTCAGATCACGCCATTCCAGCACTTTTAAAATTACAGCATTATCTTCACAGTGAGTTGTGTGTATCACTGTTTCTACATTATGTCCTGTGGCTTGTTTGATGTTACTACTTTTTATTTCTGATTCCGATTCCTTTTCATATTTTGTTGATTCGTCTATTCTGGTTGAAATTCTTTTTATCTCATTAGTTTCAGCTTGTATCAATCGGTTATTTCGCATGATGTATCTTCGTAGATTGGCTAATTTATTTTCACCAATATACTTTCTATTTGTTTGTCCAACTTTTTCTCGCCAAATGTCATATGTTTGGCGAGTGATGATTTTTTTTACCGCTTCATGAAATGCTGTCATAACGACTTTGTACTCCTCAGGAGACCATTTTATTTTTCCTTTCTTTAAATGTACGGTTATAGATCTAACTGGAGAATTTTCAGGGTCAGCATTAGGATTATTCTGGTTGTGGGGACCTGAAGATTCATTCTTTGTGTAGAAGTTTGTTCCTATGGCGGATTTTTCGACCTCAGGTAGGTTCCCTCCTGAAGGACGGGCTCCATGTTTATCTACTGGAAGAGCCATACAAGACTTTTTATTTCTATTTGTATTTCTCATATTTTCCCTCGAGTGACGCACGGGTCCAGAAGTCCACCCAAAGTTGCCCGGCACGTTGGGTAACGGTCTTTTACAAACAGGGTCCCGAAGCCTGTAGAGGATCGTTTGTGACCTCATAACGCAGTAGCCATTCACTCCTCGGCACGATTAGAACCTTGAGTTGCGGGTTGTTGTTCGGAGTTTTTCTTCTCCTAAATGGGTTGACAAGCGACAGCTGACAGACACGCGATTGGAATTCAAAGAGAAAGGCGCTGGTTTAAAAAAAAATGTTGCTACCATCACTAGTCCTTGCAACAAAAATAATTGTTAAGATAAAAAAAAAATCAAAATTTTCTGGAAAAGAAAAAGCTGGCATACATTTGAGTTTATTACTGCCGTGAAATTTAAAAATAATAATTTGTCCGCACACTGTATAGTCTGTTATACTTTCATTAAAGTCGTCGAAAATAAGGTTATCGAAAAATAAATAAATAAGATGAATGAATAAATAAAAATAAATAAATAAATACGTATTCTTTCTAAGAAAGAATATCGTAGAAATTGTATCAAGCTGTTTTTAGTGTTTTTCATCGTATTTTTTCTGTTGTCTTGCTTTATTTTTTGTTTTTAAGAAAGATTAACATAGTTTTATTTTTTGTTTTCAAGATTATCATGGTTTTTTGTTTTTGTTTTTAAGAAAGATTATTTATTCTTTATTTTTTGTTTTTAAGAAAGATTATCAGAGTTTAAACAAAAAAATATTTCGAAATATCGACAACTAAGGAAAATATGAATAATAAGAAAACTAGTTGATAAATCTATTAGGATCATTTAAAGAAGAAACAGATAAATTAAATAATATATGAAGAAAAATTCATGTTTATGTTAAAATAGTAAAACAGAATTTCATATAAAAAAATTCAAAGAGAAAGACGCTGGTTAAAAAAAAAAGCGTAAACAGCCGCTTAACGGAACAAAACATGACTTACACTTAGAGAGTATTTTCTGTTAAAAGAAAAAAAATTGTTGCTACCATCACTAGTCCTTGTAACAAAAATAATCGTTAAGATAAATAAAAAAAAAAAATCAAAATTTAATGGAAAAGAAAATTTTAACATACGTTTGAGTTTATTACTGCCGTGAATTTTAAAAATAATAATTTGTTCGCCCACTGTATATTATTATTATATCATTTTTCATCATATTTCGATTTCTGCTTTGGTCTCACTACCAACCAATTCTTCAGGGAGACCTAAAGCAGGTCGTGGCGTGTTGTTATGGCTCCATTTCATGTTTTTCTATCTTCCCTATCATCCCTAGCATTACATAGATAAAGTTTTCCTTAGTGTGTGGGCTGTACTTAATAAGACAATTTTTTGTATATCTCTTAAGCTGGGGTTTCCAGGGATTCTTTCAATGTGTTGTTTTGTTCCATTTTTTATCATTCCAAGTGCACCTACTATCACTGACACAACTCTTGTTTTCAATTTCCACATTTTTTCTATTTCAATTTCCAGGTCTTTATATTTTGACAGTTTTTCAAATTCCTTGATTGCTATGTTACAATCCGCTGGACAAGCCATATCAATTAATAGACAAGTTTTCTCCTTCTGGTTTTTAACAATAATGTCTGGCCTGTTTGCTTCAATATTTCTGTCTGTGTAGATGGTGTAATCCCATATTATTATTATTATTATTATTTTCTTTGTCTTTTGTTATGTACACATTTTCTTCTGGGTTCCAACGAGAGACCTAAGGTAAAAAATGGCTTCATGACATTTTCCATTGATCATTTATATTAAAAAAAAAAAAAAACCAACTGAGATTACATACATTTTACATAGACAAAGCTCTTCGTAATGTCAGCTATACTTGTGAGTAAACATTACTTGTATTTCTTGAAGAGCTGAGCTATTAGGAATGATTTTAATGAGTCTGTCGAATTCTTTTCCAGTCAATCTATGATTCCCAACTACAAATGGAAATATTATACAGATATCATACTTTAAAAATAAAGAATAAGTTTTTGGTTTATTGAGGCGAAGTTAGTTAAGATATAGACATGAAGGAAGATAGATAGATAGATAGATAGATAGATAGATAGATAGATAGATAGATAGATAGATAGATAGATAGATATTAACACACTGGAATTGATGAAAGAATGAAAGAAAGAAAGAAAGAAAGAAAGAAAGAAAGAAATATGAGGTGGAGACCTTTCTCGACCTTATATTTCTTTTTGAGATAGATAGATAGATAGATAGATAGATAGATAGATAGATAGATAGATCTGAACAGAATGAGATAGATAGATCTGAACAAAATGAGATAGATAGATAGATAGATAGATAGATAGATAGATAGATAGATAGATAGATAGATAGATAGATCGATCTGAACAGAATGAGATAGATAGATCTGAACAAAATGAGATGAGATAGATAGATAGATAGATAGATAGATAGATAGATAGATAGATAGATAGATACGAAAACAAGAATGAGAAAAGAACGAGATCAGGATAGAGAGAAAATTACAAGGATAAATAAAGTGGAGATAAAATCTTAAAATCTTCAAAATAAGTTGGTACCACAAGGATACCTTGGGAAGAGCAGAAGGGGAGGAAAAAATGGAAAGAAAACTGCGAAAGAAAGCGGACGTTTTGCGAATAGGGTTAAAAAAAAAAAAAAGAAGTTATTTGGAAAGACTTTAGTCATCAACTTTTGACCTGACTCTTTACAACCACCTCCTTTACTGGAGTAAGCCTCCCCCGCCCTTTTCCTGGCCTTCTCGATTCCACATTTTTTTTTTCTTGTATTTCTTCTTTCTTTTTTCCTGAAGAATGTAAAACATCAGTTCTTCCATCCACAAGTTTTGCTCGGCTATTGCAATTGGCAAAATTGAATAAACGCAAAACAAACAATAATATTTTCAGGTCAGACGTCAATCGAAAAAAAGGCCCAAATGTTGTTGGCGGTCTATATTTGTGTCATTTCACCAAAAGAGGCAGAAGTATTCACTCCAAGCAAAAAAAAAAAAAAAAAAAAAATCAACCGTCCACGAAGCACTGCGTATTTCTATAAGCAGTTATAAATTCAGTCAGTTAAAAAGTGCCATGCGTGATACACGCTTAGGCGATCATGTCTCTTTCGAGATATGACTGACTGGGCAGAAGATCTCCCCGCGGTTAGTTTCCATTACCTTTTGCAGTAGAATGATTGGCTATAGAACCCAATCTGTCCTGTTATTTAACCCATAACTGTAGGGAGAAGAGATGGATTAATAACTTTCCCCATGGTATTTGCGCGTAAGTAAATGCAACGAATTCAATTGAAATTCGAACCCGGCTCTCCGATTTCTTGTTCCGAGCCGATATTTACTGCCCCACAACACAAATGACGTGAAAAGCTGGACTCAATGATTTTTTCTCAAGACAATTCAAATAAAGATTCTAGATGTCTGTCAGTTAATTGCCATAGGTGATACACGCTTATACGATCATGTCTCTTTTGATTCATAACTGACTAAGCAGAAGATATATTCTGACTTCCTTGTACATTTATTCTGTGTCCATATCTTTGGCAGTTGAAGCATCTTAATGGGTTTGGAATATATATTTCTATTTTGGAAACTTATTTCCTGTGGTGATTCTGGTGCATCAAAAGTAATGATACAAGTGTTGGTATCTAATTCTATTTTTTTTTTAATAGATATTATTTTTATGTCGAATGTTTTGTTTTTGACAAAATTATTGTTCTTAATTTACTCCAGTGTAGACAATGAGAATTCAGTGCTCCTCACCACACTTTTGAAGGAACTTAAAAATTAATGTTGACAGATACTTATATCATGAAATTTGGTTATCCATAGTAAAGTTTCAGCATCATGTTTTTCTTTAACTTCTAGGAGTAACATAGTCTTTCTTTCTATTAATATTTTTTGTTTTTTTAATGGTTTTGGGAGTTATCTAATATTTTTTTCTATTACTTCATTATTAGTTTGTCTTCTGTTGGCTCTATTACTATGCTATTCAAAGATGTTTCATTTGATTTTTTTATCACTTTCTATGTCAATATCAATGTGTAGTCTCTTTCAGTAGGATGCCATTTCTTTCTGTAGTAGACTAATCGCCAACCAAGAATATAAAACCCAATCTGTCCTGTTATTTCACCCATAGTTGGAGAGAAAAGTATTTGCGCCTAAGTGAAGGCAACGGCATGCATTGCACCACAACGCCGATGTACCGATATTAAAATAAATCGATAAAGATGATAAAATGATATCTATTGAAAAACACTAGAAATAACATAGAACCCAATCCGTCTTTTTATTCAACCCATAGCTGGAGAGAAAAGAAATTAATTAATACCTTTCCCAAAAGTATTTCCGCCTAAGTGAAGGCAACGGCATCCATTACACCACAACGCAAATGTACCGATCTTAAAATAAATCAACAGAGATGATAAGATGATATCTATTGAAAAAGTGATAGAAATACTTGATATATATATATATATATATATATATATATATATATATATATCACACGCACACATATACACGCACCTTACACACGCATATATACACACGCGTGCGCCCACACACAAATATATATATATAGTGTTAAGTTGTGATGATATTTAGTGCCAAGGTTGCTGTTTTATCCGTGGTTTACTGGTAGAAAGGCATTTTTGGCAAGCAGGTTTTTTGGCATAAAGTGCTTGATAGAGAAAGAGCATTAATAGGATTAATGTAGAAAAGTTTGTCACATAACTGAGAAGTGTTATGCCGACTTCGAATTTTGAATTTAATTTTTTTTTTTTTTAATCATCTCACCCCAAGCAAGGCATTCCACTGCCACTATTGCGCATGGGGCTACATAGGGGAAGGTGAAGAGAAGGAGTGGTTAGAAATAGGGAATGTCAGGAGGAAGGTGACAGATGAGTAAGGATAGCGAGGATGAGGGTTGTGAAGAGTGCTTGATAGAATGGGAGCAGGTTAGTGTGTTAGGAGGTGTCTATTGACCTTACATTTAAACTCCTGGAGATTGTAGCCATCGGGGAAGCAATCGTTTGGAAGAGAATTCCACAGTCGGGAAGTGCGAGGAAAGAAACTGTTGGAGTAGAAGTTACGGTTGCATTTTATCGGTTTCACTGTAAAAGGGTGGGATCTAGTTGCTAATCTAGTATCTCGTTCAAATTCGTATTTAGGAGGCACTAGTGATCTAAGTTCATCGGAGCAGAAGCCGTGGAAGTACTTATAGAAGAGACACAGGGAAGCCACGTCGCGCCGGTGGGAGAGAGACTGCAGGCGGTCTGCCAAGTCGGTATCTATCACATTACAGACCCTTCTCTGAACGTTATCGAGAAGCCCGAGGAGAACAGCTTATTTTCCAATAAGCAAAATACATGTTTTCTTTCGAAGTTCCAATAAACGGATTCCAAGCTTAAATATAAGTGTAGTATAATTCTAGTTTGTCTATGTGGCCTTCCGATGAAAATGTATGAGTTGAATATATGGATCGGAATCTGACAAGATGCATAGAATAAATAAAGAACAAGCAGGAAAAAAGTGTCTTTAATTTAACATGTTCCATTTTAGCAAGCTTCTTCAGAGATTTATTAAAGACGAATGATTTAAAAATCTAAGCGAGAGTATGTGGATTGAGCACGTCACACGAATTTGTCCAATGAAACTATACCGCGATCCATATACTCTCTCTTAGATTTTCAAATCATTCGTCTTTAATGAATCTCTGAAGAAGCTTGTTATTATTGAAACATGTTAGATTAAAGACACTTTTTTCCTACTTGTTCTTTATTCTATTCATCATGAACATATATATTCGTAAACGTGTGTGCGTGTTTAGTATTGGTTTTCTAAGGGCAGGTTAGTGTAATAAAAGGCCGAAAGTGAGGATCGAACTCACTAACCATTACACTTAGTTGAGTTGCCAAAGGTGGTTTTCTAAGAGTCGCTTAGATGCGGCACAAGGCAGAAAGTATGAGGCACCTAGTGAGGCTCGAACTCACTACTCAATCATAATAGGTTCTAGCGAGACAAGCTTGCTAACCATTGCATCACGTCGAGGTACCCTGTTTGCATGTTTAGTAGACATTATGTTTGGTGGTTTTTTCGTATGTTGATTTGGGAAGGTTCTCGCATATTGGTATTGACATAAAGAATAATTTCTTTTTTATTTATGCGCTCATATTTCATTTTTTAAAAATCGATATCACCCCATGTAAGGCAGTAAAGCCGCTAAGATGCAAGGGTTACAGAGTGTGGAAGAATTAAAAACAGAAACATTAATAACAATCACAATGAGAAAACAGTAATCAGAAAAACAGTAAGAAATGATTAACAACGCATTAAAATCTTTGCAGGTGGCTGGAAAGCATATGGCCGGAAGAGAATTTCACAAGTGAGCAGTATGAGAAAAGAAACTGTTAGCATAGAATTTACGGTTTCATTTTGCCAGCTCAACTACAAATTGAGATCTCGAGCCATTCTAGTCAGATAGTCAGTTAAGTGTCATACGGGATACACGCTTTCATTCTTGGCATCTGTGGTAGCAAATACACAAGCAACGTCACTAAAGGTCACAAATCCTGTCTACGTCGCTGAGAACAGTTATATCCGGGTGCAAAAGTTCACTGAGTGTGTCCATTTGAATTTTCATACCTCATTAAAATCTTTACATTTTCATCATGAATGGTCATCTCCGGCTTTTATTATTATTATTGTTAGTAGTAGTAGTAGGAGTAGTAGAGTGCTAGATTTTTTTCAAAGGAGTCAATCAGTTTAGTGCCATACATGATACACGCTTTGGGTGATCATGTCTCGAAAGAGAGATAACTGACTGGGCAGATGATTATCCTGCAATAGGTTGCCATTGCTTTCTGTGGTAGACTGGTTGCCAGCGAAGGCTATAAAACCCAATCTGTCCTATTATTTAACCCATAACTGGAGGGAAGAGACGGATTAATACCTCTCCCAAGGGTCTTTTTGCGTAAGTGAATGCAAGGAATTTAACTAGAATTTGAACTCGGCTCCCCGATTTATCGTTTCGAGTCGATATCCACTGCACCACAACGCCATTCTAGTACTGCGCTTAAATATATAAAGTCTAGGAACCAAAGCAAAGAGCTCATCCGGACAATTACCATGTAAGTGTTTATAGAAACGACACAGGGAGACAGCCTTACCGCCGTGGGAAAGTAACTGAAGCTGAGCTGCCAGATCAGGACCAATAATAATGCTGGTTTTTTCTTTGGATTTTGTCAAGGATTTTAATAACAGGTACACTGGACCACACGTACCAACAATATTCTAAGCATGGACGAATGGTAAACTCATAAAGAAGATAGATTCTGGAGAGAAAAATTGTCTCGCACGATAACTTTCTTAGCAGCTTTCTTATATATATATATATACTAGCAGTATAACCCGGCGTTGCTCGGGTGTAATGAAAGCTTTTATATATATATTATCGATTTTCTGCACTATTGTAAGAACTGCAACATTGAAACTTCTGAATATCGTTTCTTATGTCTTTGTCTATGAGTGTATCAAATTTGATTAAAATCGGACCACTCCTTCTATAACCCGATTTTTTCGATTATCGATTTTCGCTATTTATCAGGGCTACCTCGACACAAAACCTAGCTAAGAACACTCGAAGACGCTTATAGTACAACTGTGTAAATTTTCAAGAAAATCGGTTCAGACGTTTCGGAGTCTATAGGTAACGGACACATGCACAAACAGACACACACACACAGACACACACACAGACACACACACACACAAAGTTCCATTTATAAATAAGTTTAGATAATATATACAGTACTGTGCAAAAGTATTAGGTCAATAACTATTTTATCTTTTATGACGCATATTGACAGAAAACAAGCAATTTAATTAAATTAATTTTATTTGATTAACTCAACAAATGCTTTAACAAGAAAAATACTTGCTACAAAATAAATTTAATATTTAGTATAATAGCATTTTGCTTTGATCTCAGCCTTCATTCTGTCAGGCATTGACATCACAAGCTTCTTCAATGTATCTAATGGTATTTCCTGCTAAGCAGCTTGTATTTGTTCCCAAAGTGTGTCAAGCAAAGTAACATTAGATTTATCAATTCGAGAGGGGGGGAATAAGCAAAAAGTCAGTCATATTCAAGGATAATAGGATAATGAGTTTCAAAATAACTTGTTTAATAGGAAATAGGAAAAATTAAATATAACTTCTTTTTAATACATTTCTTTTACATCTAGTTTTCAAAAATCAATATTTATTAGCAATTCACTTGACTTTTCACCCTGTATTTGAATTTCAGTGAGGAAAATCACCCCTGTTCTAAGTGTTAGGACAGAGGTGATTTTAAACTTTATTTTGATGCCTCATAAAAGATAATATTTCTCTTCTCCTAATACTTTTGCACAGTACTGTACTGACACCAAATCGGTTGAGTTTCGATCCCGGCCAGAAGCAAGTGGATATGTCTAGCCACACTGATGAGCTGTGATACAGCGAAACGGGCTTGTATGTGGATGACTAATATATTATGCTCTCATTACGACTGAGCTCTCTGGAGAAGAAAATTTTAAAAACAGTTTCCACTTTGGCTATAATGCGTGACTCTTCAGAAATAAATTGAGTTCTCTCGGTGACTGGCGTCTGTCTACACTGCTTACATACAAGACGTTAAAATTTCCGATGGCTTAGGGAGTAGAGACTCCGACTGACACAAAATCGGGCGATTTTCGATCCCGGCCAGAAGCAGGTGTATATGTCTAGCCACACTGATGAGCTACGATACAGCAAAACGGGCTTGTATGTGGATTATTAATATATATATATAAAACTTCAAATTGGTTATAAATTATAATTTAAATGACGTGTTGAATTTTCCTTTATAAAGGAAATATATATATAAAGGAAAATTCAACACGCCATTTAAATTGGTTATACATTATAATTCATAACCAACTTAAATTTTTTTATATATATGTATTAGTAATCCACATACATAAATTATAATTCAATTATAATTTATAACCGATTTAAATGACGTGTTGAATTTTCCTTTATATATATATATATATATATATATATATATAAAGGAAAATTCAACACGCCATTTAAATTGGTTATAAATTATAATTGAATTATAATTTATAACCAATTTAAAGTTTTCTGTTATAATTATCATGTTGCTCTGGATAACATCCACTGAACTCTATATATAGATATAACACTTAAGATTTTATATTAAGTTGATCTTGTTGGATAATCCTCGCCGTTTACGGACTGGACATTTATACCCATACAAATATAGCTCATCTTCAAAGCAGTACCGTATGCGATGGTGCCAGAAGAACCGAGATTCCTGAAAATTCAACCATGGCATACGTGCTCTTTTAATGATCTTACGTTTCAAACATTTTAAGGTATCAAACTGCACTACTTGCCGCTTACGTCTATAAAAAACTCATTTATTAATCCTTGACTTTGAGTGGCTCTTAGGCTTTATATTGGGTAACTAATCAGTAAAAATAAACAATAAAAAATAAAAATGGTTTTATGATGTGTTAGCTTACGCATATCGTAAAGAATGATCGCATATATTCTTGTGCCTCCTAGGTACGAATTTGCACGAGATATTAGAGTAGCAACTAGGTCCCACCCTTTTCCAGTGAAACCGATAAAATGTTACCGCAATTTCTACTCTAACGCTTCTTTTCTCGCACTTCACGCCTGTGGAATTCCCCACCACATACTTGCTTCCCCGACAGCTACAATCTCCAGGAGTTTAAATGTAAGGTCAATAGACACCTCCTAACACACTAACTCGCACCCCTTCTCTCAAACACTCTTCCTATGTACCTCCTTACTCGTCTATCACCCTCCTTCTGACATTTTCTATATCTAATCGCTCTCTCAGCACCTTCCCCCATGTAACCCCCTGCGCTATAGTGGCAGTGGAATGCCTTGATTGGGGTGAAACGATTTTTAAAAAAAATTCCTACTTATTATATTTTACACTTCTACGGAGTCGGTCTTTTTTACTTTTGGCTTTTGTAAGAAAGACGTAAGAAAGATGTGCGTTGTGCCTCACAACGCACATCTTTCTTACGTCTTACGTGGATAATGACTCGAAGCGACAAATCGGGGAGCCGAGTTCGAATTCCAGTTGAATTCCTTGCATTCACTTGCGCACAAACGCCCTGGGGAAAGGTATTAATTCATCTAACCTCGGAGGTAATAAATGGGCAAAGTAAATATTCCATTCAATGCTGCAGATTTGCATTCTCCATGACCAGAAAGCGGCGCGTCATCTTCCAACTTGACGCACCCGGAATGCGTCTGTATTTATGATTCGTAATGGATATGCGTTATCCACTGCACCACAACGCATATGTCACCTCCCGATGTCATGTGCGTTGTGGTGCAGTAGATATCGGCTCGGAACGACAAATCGAGGAGCCGAGTTCGAATTCCAGTTGAATTCCTTGCATTCCCTTGAACACAAACACCATTACCATTACTTTCTGCAGTAGACTGATTGCCAACCAATATCTGTGAATCAATTTGCAAAGCTATTCAACCCATAGCTAAACGGAAAAGCGACGGAATAATACCTTTCCCCAAGGGTATATGCGAGAAAGTGAATGCATCGAATTCAGCTAGAATTCGAACACGACACCCAGATTTCTTGCTTCGAGCCGATATCCACTGCACCACAAGGTACATCTTTTATTCAGTCAAGTGCCATACGTGATAACCCTCGGGCGATCATATCTCGAAAGAGACATGACTAACTGGGCAGAAGATTATCTCGCAGTAGGTTGCCATTGCTTTCTGTGGTAGACTGGTTGCTGACCAAGGCTATAGAACCCAATCTGTCATGTTATTTAACCCATGACTGGAAGGAAGAGTTGGATTAATACCTTTCCCACTGGGTATTTGCGCGTAAGTGAATGCAACGAATTCAACTTGAATTCGAACTCAGCTCCCCGACTTCTCTTTCCAAGCGGATATCCATTGCACACAGCGCTTAGGAAGTTGCAAGTTTAAAAGAAGAAACAAAAATGGAAAAGACCAAGTGGAACCTCTCCCATATCTTTCTCTCGATGTCATGACAATTCACTGTTAATAAAGAAAAATATAATGTATGGAGAGCCATGATCCCCTCCTTCCTGACGAAAGAGTAAATTAAAAAAAAATACTAATACAACCAGTATTCTTAATATTTATTGACACTACGAATAATTATTGACACTTTGACATTATCAATAATTACTAACACTAATAGCATGATTACTATTCCTAATAATTATTGACATTACGAGCATTACTAATAATTACTAATACTACTACTATTACTAGCATGATTACTATTCTTAATAATTATTGACATTACTAGCATTACTAATAATTACTAACACTACTACTATTACTAGCATGATTACTATTCCTAATAATTATTGACATTACTAGCATTACTAATAATTACTAACACTACTACTATTACTAGCATGATTACTATTCTTAATAATTATTGACATTACTAGCATTACTAATAATTACTAACACTACTACTATTACTAGCATGATTACTATTCTTAATAATTATTGACATTACTAGCATTACTAATAATTACTAACACTACTACTATTACTAGCATGATTACTATTCTTAATAATTATTGACATTACTAGCATTACTAATAATTACTAACACTACTACTATTACTAGCATGATTACTATTCTTAATAATTATTGACATTACTAGCATTACTAATAATTACTAACACTACTACTATTACTAGCATGATTACTATTCCTAATAATTATTGACATTACGAGCATTACTAATAATTACTAACACTACTACTATTACTAGCATGATTACTATTCCTAATAATTATTGACATTACGAGCATTACTAATAATTACTAACACTACTACTATTACTAGCATGATTACTATTCCTAATAATTATTGACATTACGAGCATTACTAATAATTACTAACACTACTACTATTACTAGCATGATTACTATTCCTAATAATTATTGACATTACTAGCATTACTAATAATTACTAACACTACTACTATTACTAGCATGATTACTATTCTTAATAATTATTGACATTACTAGCATTACTAATAATTACTAACACTACTACTATTACTAGCATGATTACTATTCTTAATAATTATTGACTTTACTAGCATTACTAATATCACTAACACTACTAATATTACTAGCATGATTACTATTCCTAATAATTATTGACATTACGAGCATTACTAATAATTACTAACACTACTACTATTACTAGCATGATTACTATTCCTAATAATTATTGACATTACGAGGGCATTACTAATAATTACTAACACTACTACTATTACTAGCATGATTACTATTCCTAATAATTATTGACATTACGAGCATTACTAATAATTACTAACACTACTACTATTACTAGCATGATTACTATTCTTAATAATTATTGACATTACGAGCATTACTAATAATTACTAACACTACTACTATTACTAGCATGATTACTATTCCTAATAATTATTGACATTAATGAGCATTACTAATAATTACTACCACTACTACTATTACTAGCATGATTACTATTCCTAATAATTATTGACATTACGAGCATTACTAATAATTACTAACACTACTACTATTACTAGCATGATTACTATTCCTAATAATTATTGACATTACTAGCATTACTAATAATTACTAACACTACTACTATTACTAGCATGATTACTATTCTTAATAATTATTCACATTACCTAGCATTACTAATAATTACTAACACTACTACTATTACTAGCATGATTACTATTCCTAATAATTATTGACATTACGAGCATTACTAATAATTACTAACACTACTACTATTACTAGCATGATTACTATTCCTAATAATTATTGACATTACGAGCATTACTAATAATTACTAACACTACTACTATTACTAGCATGATTACTATTCCTAATAATTATTGACATTACTAGCATTACTAATAATTACTAACACTACTACTATTACTAGCATGATTACTATTCTTAATAATTATTCACATTACCTAGCATTACTAATAATTACTAACACTACTACTATTACTAGCATGATTACTATTCTTAAAATTATTGACATTACTAGCATTACTAATAATTACTAACACTACTACTATTACTAGCATGATTACTATTCTTAATAATTATTGACATTACTAGCATTACTAATAATTACTAACACTAATACTATTACTAGCATGATTACTATTCTTAATAATTATTGACATTACCAGCATTACTAATAATTACTAACACTACTACTATTACTAGCATGATTACTATTCTTAATAATTATTGACATTACTAGCATTACTAATAATTACTAACACTACTACTATTACTAGCATGATTACTATTCTTAATAATTATTGACATTACGAGCATTACTAATAATTACTAACACTACTACTATTACTAGCATGATTACTATTCTTAATAATTATTGACATTACTAGCATTACTAATAATTACTAACACTACTACTATTACTAGCATGATTACTATTCTTAATAATTATTGACATTACCAGCATTAATAATTACTAACACTACTACTATTACTAGCATGATTACTATTCTTAATAATTATTGACATTACTAGCATTACTAATAATTACTAACACTACTACTATTACTAGCATGATTACTATTCTTAATAATTATTGACATTATAGCATTACTAATAATTACTAACACTACTATTACTAGCATGATTACTATTCTTAATAATTATTGACATTACTAGCATTACTAATAATTACTAACACTACTACTATTACTAGCATGATTACTATTCCTAATAATTATTGACATTACGAGCATTACTAATAATTACTAACACTACTACTATTACTAGCATGATTACTATTCCTAATAATTATTGACATTACGAGCATTACTAATAATTACTAACACTACTACTATTACTAGCATGATTACTATTCTTAATAATTATTGACATTACTAGCATTACTAATAATTACTAACACTACTACTATTACTAGCATGATTACTATTCTTAATAATTATTGACATTACGAGCATTACTAATAATTACTAACACTACTACTATTACTAGCATGATTACTATTCCTAATAATTATTGACATTACTAGCATTACTAATAATTACTAACACTACTACTATTACTAGCATGATTACTATTCCTAATAATTATTGACATTACGAGCATTACTAATAATTAATAACACTACTACTATTACTAGCATGATTACTATTCTTAATAATTATTGACATTACTAGCATTACTAATAATTACTAACACTACTACTATTACTAGCATGATTACTATTCTTAATAATTATTGACATTACTAGCATTACTAATAATTACTAACACTACTACTATTACTAGCATGATTACTATTCCTAATAATTATTGACATTACGAGCATTACTAATAATTACTAACACTACTACTATTACTAGCATGATTACTATTCCTAATAATTATTGACATTACGAGCATTACTAATAATTACTAACACTACTACTATTACTAGCATGATTACTATTCCTAATAATTATTGACATTACGAGCATTACTAATAATTACTAACACTACTACTATTACTAGCATGATTACTATTCTTAATAATTATTGACATTACGAGCATTACTAATAATTACTAACACTACTACTATTACTAGCATGATTACTATTCCTAATAATTATTGACATTACGAGCATTACTAATAATTACTAACACTACTACTATTACTAGCATGATTACTATTCCTAATAATTATTGACATTACGAGCATTACTAATAATTACTAACACTACTACTATTACTAGCATGATTACTATTCTTAATAATTATTGACATTACGAGCATTACTAATAATTAATAATACTACTACTATTACTAGCATGATTACTATTCCTAATAATTATTGACATTACGAGCATTACTAATAATTACTAACACTACTACTATTACTAGCATGATTACTATTCTAATAATTATTGACATTACGAGCATTACTAATAATTACTAACACTACTACTATTACTACCATGAAATACTATTCCTAATAATTATTGATATTACTAGCATTACTAATAATTACTAACACTACTACTATTACTAGCATGATTACTATTCTTAATAATTTTTGATATTACTAGCATTACTAATAATTACTAACACTACTACTATTACTAGCATGATTACTATTCTTAATAATTATTGACATTACGAGCATTACTAATAATTACTAACACTACTACTATTACTAATAATTATTGACGTTACGATAATTACTAGCATGATTACTATTCCTAATAATTATTGGCAATACTAATAATTACTAACACTACTACTATTTCTAATAATTAATTGAGATTACCAATAATTGCAAACAGTATTTCTTTTTCTAATAATTATAATTACTAAGAGTTACTAAACAATATAACTGTTACTACGGCATTTGCAGAAAGCGCGTATCCACTCCCATCATGATTGTAGCATTTCAACCAACGTGAAGTTTCCCAGCAGGTAGATATGTTTATTGGCAGTTAGGGTGGGTAGCCGTTTAAAGATCCGGTCAAGAGTTAAGTACTAGCCCTCATCTTTTAATTCTAACACCGTCACCAAGAAGGGGGAAATTTTGCTATTGCTGGATTTATTTTTATTTATATGTATTTTTTTTTTTTTTTTTTTGTTTGTTTTTTTTTCAGGGATAGGGACTACTTCAAGGGAGGGATGTCAGATTTTCAAAACAATAGGAATGTGGAGAATGCAATTGAAGCCATGGCTGATGGGCTTGGCCTGGTTGAATGTGCACAGAGTTAGCCTGGCCGCTTCCTGAGTCGCGGAAAGAGGGTGTTATATGCGGATAATGAGAAGAAGGAGCTCTAACCCGGGGTTGAGTAGCGGACACCAAAAGGGAATGGGTCGTGACGAATAACCTGGAAAGGGTTAGCACTCGACTAGGCGGATTTACTGAGTGAGCGCTGATGCTGTTTTAAAGAGTAAGGTCAAGGTCGGGGGGTGTAGAAAATTGAGTTGGTGGGGTTATAAGACGGCAACAGTTGAAATAGTTGAAGAAGGAATAAAGGGTGGCGTGAAAAATTGTATTGATACAAAGAATTCAGTCGCAGTTTTATTTATATTTACGGGTAAGACGTGTCTGTACATGATAAGTCAAAAGTTTTGGGCCACCCTATGGATCTAATTATTTTACAGTTTCGTTGTGGTACAGTGGATATCGGCTCGGAACGAGAAACCGGGGAGCCGAGTTCGAATTCCAGTTGAATCCATTGTATTCATTTACGCGCAAATACCCTTGGGAAAGGTTATTAATCCGTCTATTCCTTCCAGTTATGGGTTAAATAGCAGGACAGATTGGGTTCTATAGCCTTGGTCGGCAACCAGTCTATCGCAGAAAGCAATGGCAACCTACTGCGGGATAATATACTGCCCAGTCAGTCATGTCTCTTTCGAGACATGATCGCCCAAGCGTGTATCACGTATGGCACTTAACTGGCTGATAGTTTCGTACTTGCTTAGGTTTAATTAACTATTACTAAGCTAGAATGCAGAAATTAGTCTACTCTTTAGTACATTTTTGTTTATTATTTAGAGAGGAGGTTTCCTAAAATCGCCAGTAGCCATCAAGGCAGATTCAGTTATCCTGTCTAGAAAGAAACATAACTGACTGGGCAGATGATTATCCCGCAGTAGGTTGCCATTGCTTTCTGCGGTAGACTGGTTGCCGACTAAGGCTAGAACCCAATCTGTCCTGTTATTTAACCCATAACTGGAGGAAAGAGACGGATTAATACCTTTCCCAAGGGTATTTGCGCGTAAGTGAATGCAAGAAATTCAACTGGAATTCGAACTCGGCTCTCCGATTTCTCGTTCTCGTTCGATATCCACTGCACCACAACGCACATCCAAGGCTGATTAGAAGAAAGAAAAAAAGTTAATATTTTAAGAAAACTTTATGCAGGAATTTCTTTGGTTATTTAGTCAGTCAGCAAATGTCATACGTAATACATGCTTGGGCAATCATGTCCTTTTCGATCCATGTAAAGATTGCCTACTCGTTGGAGTCAAATTGGGTTTCTTTTTTTCCTTCCTTTAAATACTGAGTAGGTGTATGAATAGCGACAAATACTAAGAATATTTGAAATTTTGTCATTTTATTTTATCAATTTATTTGACACACGCGCGAGCGCGTGCACGCACAATATCACTGTACAGCGAAGGTTCTTTTTTAAATCTCGCTGACATCACGAGTCCAGACGTATTGTCCCTCATCAAACACCATCCAACCTCGTCGGACTCTCAGCTGAAGGGCAAAGTCTTGTTTTGGGGAAATATAGACAGGTGACCGACCCTGCCTTATGCAGGGCCGACGGGATATTTTTGGCCGAGTTTAAGAGCTCGGAGATCCCACAATAAAATGGTATTGTGCCACATCTAGCCTCAGTGATAAATAAGGCCGATAAATACCAAGATGTTTTATCCCACATAAAGGTATTTCAAAGTTGATAATTCTTTTTAAACGAGACAAGTTTACCTTCTTTTTGTATTTAGTAAGCTAAATTTTAAATGAGCAGTTTAACTTTTCAAATTATTCAAATCTTCCAGATATTTTTGTAATAAAAAGCAAGACACAAAAAATACTTTTATACAATTTCTAAACGTGTTAATAAAAAATGCTTTTTAAAAAGTAGGTTTTAATGATTCTATTTGCAACATTAGTCACATTCCAGAAAGGAGCCACGCTGTACGCCTCAACCAAACATTGTTAGTTCTGCCTTAATGCAGATTTTTGTAAACAAAATGCTCAGTATCAAAAAATAGAACATTAATAGTGAGCAGATAAATAAAATATTCAATGACTCATATTCTCCATTTATTTATAGATCAATCTTACCATGACGAGTGGGCCTGTTTCTCTGATATGCCGAGTCAGAAGATACAACATTCACCTTTTTTTTTCTTTTTTTTTTTAGTAGTGTGTGAAATTATTGACAACTGCTTGAAAGTTTTAAGAGTGAGATGCAATGAAACAAAAGTCTTGGAAAAAAATATTGAGATTTAATATATCACCAAGAAAAAATTCACAAGTAAAATAAAGGCCAATGAACTGTTTAATTAATTTGTTCTCTTTATATTTTTTAGATGTTTAATGGCATCTAGGATTCGTTGATTACTCTTGGTATTATATAAATCACTTTTGCTGAATATCTTTTCATATTAGAAATGTTGTGTTTAATAACACAGTAAAATGGAAATATGTATTGGAAAAAAAATTAGTGACGAAATGACAGACGGCGACGACAAAGCCTATTTCAAGACCAAGTTGAAGCAATATGATCAATTAATGGACAAAGCTATCTAAGTGCCTCACATAAAAGGCTTTATCAAATAAGACTGCAATATAAGAAACGTAGGGGTAAGAAAAAGATTAGCTATAGTACAACAAAGACGATGACGACAAAGCCTATTTCAAGACCAAGTTGAAGCATGATGATCAATTAATGAACAGAGCTGTTTAAGTGCCTCACATAAAAGGCTTTATCAAATAAGACTGCAGTCTAAGAAACGTAGATGGAAAAAGATTAAAAATAGTGCAACAGAGACGGTGACGACAAAGCCTATTTCAAAACCAATTTGAACTTAGACGAAGCTATGCTCAAGGGCATACTCACGTCAGGGCAAAAGCAGACATGTCGATGACCCCCGCGTTTGCCGGCTCGTAATGCCCCACGGTAAAAATCGACCTTGTGCCACATCAGTAAATAGCGAGTTCAAGAAAGCTCTGACTTTGTCAGACTCTCTGTCCCCGAGTGGAGAGAAACCCAGACGAGCTTATGTCAAAGGGAAGAATGTCGTCTAGGGAAAAGCAGACGAAAGACAGACACCGCTTAAGGGGTGTCTACGGAGAATTTTTGCAGAGTGTGCGTGCTTAGAATGACCCAGCTAAAAATCGACCTTGTGCCTTTATTGGGAGGCTCGGGTAAATACCGAGATCAGTAAAGCTTACATTTAAGCCAATACGAATTGTATCTAACAATTCTTCTACATAAGTAGTTATTAAATCCCGTTATTTTCTTCACATGATGAGCCTCAGTAGAGAAGAGACACTGAGTAAAGATTAAATATCATAGACTAATATCTTAATACATATTAGGTGCGTTGTGGTGCATTGGATACCAGCTCGAAACGAGAAATCGGGGAGCCGAGTTCGAATTCCAGCTGAATTCATTGCATTCACTTACGCGCAAATACCCCTGGGAAAGGTTTTAATCCGTCTCTTCCATCCAGTTATGGGTTAAATAACAGGACAGATTGGGTTCTGTAGCCTTGGTCGGCAACCAGTCTACCGCGGAAAGCAATGGCAACCTACTGCGGGATAATCTTCTGCCCAGTCAGTCATGTCTCTTTCGAGACATGAACGCCTAAGCGTGTTTCATGTATGGCACTTAACTGACTGCTTTTTAAACTCTTCAAAAACCTCGATTTTGAAATAGAAGTCAAAATGTATAAAAAATATCGTCCAATATTTAGATGTAGAATTTAATCCACGAACTCTCAGTATCTCCCAATATATAAAACAAATACAACTTTAAAGTACGTAAACACTAGATCTAACAATCCTACTAGCATAATCAAACACATCCCTAAAGGAATAGAACACAGACTATCAAAAATTCTTCCCATAAATCAATCTTCGATGAAATGAAAACAAAGATTATAAAAAGGCCTTAAATGAAAGTGGCCATAAAAGCAGATTAGGATACAAACCCCAGTTAAACAAACAAATGTAAAATAATACTAGAAATCGAAACATTATTTGGTTCAACCCACCGTTTAATTTAGAAGTAAAATCCAAAATAAGACAATATGTCAAAAAACCCCAACACACATCAAACAGAATATGGTACTTCCACAAAAAAGCCTAAACAAACTCTTTTATTTCAACCAGATGCACGATAACTGCAAACAGGATGAAAAAATCATCAAAAATCTCATTCGTACTAATATATCTCCCGTGAATCCTAATAAAAAAACTAAAATTGATAATATATTATAAAAATACACTACTACTAATCTAATTATCTGTAATAACGCCTCCCTACCAACTGATGTATTACGTAAAACCAACATTATATATCAATTTAAATGTTCCTTAGGAGAATGTATCTCTGACAAGAAAACAAATATAAATGTTTGATTTACAACACCTACATTAACAAGACGTCTTACATTACACATGTCTGACTATTTGTCCATTTCTAGACATCTTCAACAACATCCCTGTCTACATTCACAATATAAAAACATGATGATCGATAACACAACTATCCTACGCTAAAAAAAAAAGAAAAGAAAAACAACAAAAGCAAACTACATATCCACGATGCAATATTCATTAAACAACTTCAGCCGTCAATTCATAGACTCAGCTATGAATATTGTAGTAATATTCTAAAATGTTTATAAAATGAAAAGTATTTTCGCACTTTAACACGTCCATGACCATGTTGTTACAACAGAAAAACATTCCATTGTGGATAATTTTTCCGTTCTTATGAACAATAAGCAAATTGTCAACCGTTACATTTGAAGCAAGAAGAAAATTTACAGTAATTTTTAGCAACACAGTTTTGTGGTTATTTTTTGTTACCACAACATACACCTCTAAAAAAGATCTCGGAAGGAGATTGAAATACTTGGGAACATCAAGAAATATATAATAAAATTAACTGTCAAAGTTACAGTACATTTCTTACATCTTTCAATTATAATACGCGAATGATTATCTGTGAGTACGAACGGATTTTGTTAAAAATAAACAGAAACAATGTTTTCAGTTTATATATATATATATATATATATATATGGTTAATTAAAATAAAGACAAGAGGAAAACTGTATTTTAAATCGCCTACGCGTTTCGTCCTGTGATGGACTTTATCAAGGCAAAAAGACGAAATGAGCTTTATTCTAAATTAAGTATCTATAAACAGCGTTGGCAACCACAAAGACGCTCACAAATCATTTCAAATGATTAACAGAATATTTTAGTTTTTAGAATTCCTTCATGTGTAGTGCAAAGTCACGAGATGTAAAAATGAAGGGAATTCAACCGTTTTCTTTTAACTTTTTATTATGTATGTTTGTCTGTTTTAGTATAATTTCCATAATTAAAGGTGAGATTGAGAAAAATCCGGGGCGCAAATTGATGTTTTGGTAGTACTGGATGGCGGCGCTATCGAGAACTTTTCTTCTGAATAAATTGTTTACTCTTTTTATTAGTGTGGCATTTTAAAAATCGAAATTGTGGTTGAATTTAAAATACAGTTTTCCTCTTGTCTTTATTTTATTTAACCATCCTGTCCTTAATCTCAGAACATAAATGAGTCTATCTATCTATCTATCTATCTATCTATCTATCTATCTATCTATCTATCTATTTTTTCCCCAGAATGTTGTAGTGTTACTTTCCTTGTTGGCTGCCGGCATATGTAATTTAAATATTGTGCATTTATACAGCAATCTCTCTTTTATGCAAGTCTCGTCATAAATGACAGAAAAGGCCCGATGCTCAAGTTTACCATAAAACCTTCTATGTGATCCCACAAGTTCCTTCTTTTCACAAATCACATAAAAACTGTCCAAAAGTTTTATTCACCCAACCCCCCTCGGACAAACATTCAGCCATTATCGTAGATTAATTCCACCCAACCTCCAACTGAATACATAGATTATTCCATATATGTACGTAGTGTCACAGGAATGCTCTAGCCTCCAAATACGGTGAGCACACTGCGTCCGTTCCCACAGCTGACACCGTTGAGTGTCGGTCCCCTCTTGTCTATCAATAATGCTTCCATTACTCTTAGCCCTTCTTTATATGCAGATGACGCTCCCATACCTGCACCATCAGCGAGAACCAACAAAGCAACAGCCAGGGAGACGAGAGCCCTCCTAACAAACACGCAGCGGCACATCCAATGCAACCACCTACAAACCCAGTTCTCCAAAGGACATGTAAACTCGTAAACAAAACTGGCTCTCTGCTGCCTAGATCTTGCAGGTGAATTATCACACTTAAAAATATAGTTAGCAGTTTTGACTCTTGTCCAAATTCTAGTTTAATTCAATGCATTCAATTACGCGCCAATACCCTTGAGAAAGGTATGAATAGTGGAGAACCATGATCTCTTCTCCATCCAGCTATGGGTTAAATAGCAGGACATATTGGGTTCTATAGCTTTGGTTTGCATCCAGTCTACCGCAGAAAGAAATGGCAACCTACTGCGGGAAAATATCTGCCCCATCAGTCAAGGTGTAAAAAAGACATGATCGCCCAAGCGTGTATAACTTATGGCCCTTAACTGTAATAGGTAATTAATTTAATTTTTCTATCCATGTCAACTGTACTTATAAGATGTATTTATACAGTAAGTATTCATCAAAACAAGATTGATCGAAAACAACTGACAAGTTCAGTCCGTTTCGTTTTTTCATTTTATTTTACGGCGTTAAGCATTACTCTGGAAATTGTCCGTCCAAAGGTCATATTCTGTTATTTTTGTTCAAGTAAACAGGATTTTTTAGAAGCAAAGGAAAGAGTGCTGATCGATTATGCTATATCGATCTTCCTATATGACAGTGAATGCTGGACAATCTCATCACAGATGAAGAAAAGACTTGAGACAGCAGAAACACGATTCTACAGAAGGATTATGAGACTACCATAATCTTGAAACTGAAAGAACACTTCTAATTAACACCAGGAAAAGACAGTTGACATTCCTAGAGAATGCAATAAGGAAAGAGGGATTAAAAAACTTGATACTGACAGAATATATTGAAGGCAAGAGGTACAAGGGAACACCACGCATAACTTACCTAAAAAGTTTGGGTCAATGGTCGACGGAGCAGGAATTAGGAGATAGAGAATAGAAGCAAAATTTACTAAAAACTACAAAAGGACAAGAAATAGTGGAGAACCATGATCACTAAAGCCATTAAGGAACAAGCTACACAGAAGAAAATTTACAAACAGCACAGTGATTTCAAATTATATCTGCCAAATCAAATCGCACCCAAATCCAAAAACTGCAAACTCTGTCTGAAAAAAAAAAATAATAATAATTACCTTCCCAGAGCAACACAGTGAAACCGATAAAATGCAACCGCAACCTCTACTCCAACAGTTTCTTTTCTCGCACTTTCCGACTGTGGAATTCTCTTCCACATGACTGCTTCCCCGACGGCTACAATCTCCAGGAGTTTAAATGTAAGGCCAATAGACACCTCCTAACAAATTAACTTCCATTCTTTCAAACACTCTTCCCACCCACCCAACTATCTATCACCCACTTCTGACATTTCCTATATCTAACCACTCTTCCTATTTACCTCCCCCTATGTAGCCCCAAGCGCAATAGTGGCAGTGGAATGCCTTGCTTGGGGTGAAATGATTAAAAAAAAAGAAAAAAAGAAAAACACGAACTACTAAATAAAAGATCAGGATTTATCTCAAAATGCAGACATAAAAACAAATTCTCACTACACTACATAAAAATTGAAAACCAAAAACGTATAAGAATAAATTAAAATTAAAAATTAAAAATAATATAAGTAAATAAAAATTAATTAAATGAATTAATGCAATCTAATAAAATAAGTAAATAAAGTAAATAATAAGCAAATTTACAAACTGCGTACACACAAATAAACATAAGTAAACGTAATAACCACAAACCAGTAAATAATCAATAATGAATAATAAAAATGTTAATAACAGTCAGTTAAGTGCCATACGTGATGCACGCTTGGGCGATCATGTCTCGAAAGAGATATGACTGACTGGGCAGAAGATTATCCCGCAGTAGGTTGCCATTGCTTTCTGCGGTAGACTGGTTGCCGACCAAGGCTATAGAACCCAATCTGTCCTGCTATTTAACCCATAACTGGTAGGAAGAGACGGATTGATACCTTTCCCAAGGGTATTTGCGCGTAAGTGAATACAATGGATTCAACTGGAATTCGAACTCGGGTCCCTGATTTCTCGTTCCGAGCCGATATCCACTGTACCACAACGCACATCCTAATGTTAATAAACATCATTATAAAATAGCCAAAAAACTGTTTTCAGATCCACAATCATTTCCACTCAATAACCACTAAAATAATTTGGAACATAACCGTTGGCGCTCACCAAAATTAGCGTTAAAATAATACGATAGGCCTACCCATAATGCATCGTTGATTAATATGTATAAATAGACGAGCAAAAACACAACGCACATGACCTGACTACTGCGTTTAAGCATGAAACAGAATACCATCGATTGGTGTTGACTTCAGTGTCCACTTATATATATGTGCGACACAAAAAATGGACCTGTCTAATTTTCTCTGTATAACTACACTCTGTTAATAATAATTTAAATGTTCTATGTTCACTGAATATTAAATGTTCATCCTTTGATAATGGCTTATGTAAGCCGAAAGCTCAGACCTGATAAAAAAATCAACAATTTTTGCGATTTCTTGTCGTCTTTCCATGACAACACTATCAAGCTAATCAGATCATACGAACGGATCTTACAAAAAATAAATAGACAGAACTTGTCTATATTATTCAATGAATCCTGTATTAATGAAAAAATGCTGCCAAAATATACACAATATATATATATATATATATATATATATATATATATATATATATATATATTGTGTATTTGGGCAACAATCTCTCTTTTGTACAGGTTTCATTAAAATTGACAGACAAGTTATTATCATTAAGTTTTATATAATTTTTCATGTGTTCGTATAATTCTTTTTTCGGAACTCAAATTATATAAGAATTGTCCAAAGCTTTTGTACTTTCGAGCGCTTTCGGCTATACTTTTAGCCATTATCAGGAATTAATTTTGTTTTATTTATAAATAAACATGTGGAAACTTTATGCATATAGAAACTTGTGTATGTTAAGTTCCAAACACAGTAAGCACATTGTTACCATGTTCATGATTGATGTTATTAAGTGTTGGATTTCTTCTTTTTTTAGGGAATGCCTCCCTTATTTTTAATCTTCTTTTGCATGTGGATATGATGCTATTATGTATGTATTATCAAGGAGAATATCACGGGTAGGTTCTGGAAGATCTCTATGTGTGTTTAAATGAGATCGGATGGAACTGTTGTGGGAAAGGTATAAGGTCAATTTTCTCGTCAATTTTGTGGTGGTGTAAACAATCTAATTGTTTACGAATTTGGATAGTTGAAGAACAGTTCTTCAAAGGACCTGTAAATTCGTAAACGACACTGGTTCTTTGCAGTTGAGATTTTGCAGGTGAATTATTATTGATACTGAGATTGGCAGTTTTGATTTTTTTATAATAGATAATGAATTTAATTTTTCTTGTTTGAATTGGTTGGTGTTACATAATCTCGGAAGATATTGTGAAGTGAAGATTCGTCTTGCCTGTAGTCATTGTGCATTTGATTTTTGTGAAAAATACTAATGTTGAAGGGTAAATGAAAAATAAAAACAAACACAGCCGACCAGTTTAATCCTCACTTGACAGAGCCAAAGCGATGGATTTATATGCTGAAAATTTAAATGAAAGTGGTAAAAGGAATTCATAAAGACGGAAGAAGATTTAGATAGAAATAGCGTTTAGTCCAAACAAACAATTGTTTGTCCTTTAATTATGGTTAACTAAATTGATGTTACTCTTTTAATGCCATAACACATTTTTGTATTCCCACAAAATTTATATATATATATATATATATATATATATATATTGTGTGTATTTTGGCAGCATTTTTTCATTAATACAGGTTACATTGAATAATATAGACAAGTGCTGTCTATTTATTTTGTG
Source organism: Ascarosepion bandense (assembly GCA_037127315.1). Taxonomy (NCBI): domain Eukaryota; kingdom Metazoa; phylum Mollusca; class Cephalopoda; order Sepiida; family Sepiidae; genus Ascarosepion; species Ascarosepion bandense. The sequence goes on from JBBBDQ010000546.1 coordinate 704,087, forward strand.
TAAGATCCGTTCGTATGATCTGATTAGCTTGATAGTGTTGTCATGGAAAGACGACAAGAAATCGCAATAATTGTTGATTTTTTTATCAGGTCTAGTGGCTTATGTAAGCCGAAAGCTCAGACCTGATAAAAAAATCAACAATTATTGCGATTTCTTGTCGTCTTTCCATGACAACACTATCAAGCTAATCAGATCATACGAACGGATCTTACACAAAATAACTAGACAGAACTATATTATTCAATGAAACCTGTATTAATATATATCTTTATATATATATATATATATATATATATATATATATATATCTGTACATAGATAGATAGATAGATAGATAGATAGATAGATAGATATAAGTAGTTTGATTAAAAAGAACCTAGAAGGTCTATCTGTTTTTATTTTTTTATTTTTCCAATTTAAGAATACGGTGTCGAGTATTGCGCTCGAAGTTGTGGAAACAGTCTCCGAAGTTCATTTGTCATTTTTGTTTAAATAATTTCGGCCATTGCAGTCAGTATGAAGAACGGATGTAACGTGTGTGTGGTAGTTAGACTTTGTAGCGGCCTCGATTATGCTTGATAAATGTCCTTGTGCCAAACACGTCCGAAATCCCCACAATTTAAATATCAGAAGGCTGAAGGTTGGATGTTGAAATGTGGAAGGATAAAATATTTCGTCTCTACATTAACGTAAAATTTTTATTAACAGAATAACAAACTTGTAAGAAGAAAAATATAAGTGAAATTTCGTTAACTGAACACTATAAAATATTTGCGAGAAGAAAAATGTTCATTGAGAAAATGCATGTATTTAAAAGGTCCCACAGAAATTTAGACTTCCTGTTTGCTAGTAGCAGAATCTAAATTCTTATGTTCCTTTTCCTTTTGTGATTGTTTGGCGACAGAGTGAGAAAGAAAGTGAAACAAATAAAGAAATTGTACTTAGAGTGTCCTGTTGTTGTTGTTACTGTTGTTCTCTTTGGCGATGTGGAGTAAAAAAGAAGAAAATAAAATTGGAAGTAAAGGCGAGACGTGACCAAGTCAGTTTGAAGCATCTTCTTTACATTGTGAGATACTATCTGATACCGCTCCCATTCTGAGTGATTTTAACCGGTCACCAAACGTGGTTTAAGTCGTGGATTTGTCATGTGACCGGCTCCAGAAGGCATTTTCTTCTTTAGGTATGAAAAAACATTGACTGACGTCATATATCAATTTTCGATTTACTATCCAATCAGGATCCAAAATTTTACTTTTCACACCGACTTTTCACACCGACTTGTGAAATTTTCCTTGTTCTGGATTTTTTCAAAATGTTTTTAGTCGTTAGAATCCAATTTTGCGGGTGGGCAATTTTCTTTTCACACTGACTTGTAAAATTTTCCATTATCTGGCTTTTTCCAAATGTTTTCAGTAGTTTGAATCAGATTTTGCTGGTGTACAATTTTACTTTGTGTGTTATAGTTAGTCGATGGATTATATAGGATTTGTATCCTATAACTTCCTTTGTCTGCATTCTGTTATTCTTTGGAAAGCTGGTCGTTTGAAATTGTCTCGCTAGTCAGGTTTTACGGCTATTGGGAACGAAGCCGAGGCTGCACAAAAGAATGCTATTTATTTTATTACATTTTATTCTATTTTATTTATTTTCTACTAATATAATAAGTGCGTACATTCATTATGTCATATGCACTTTAAGATATTGTCTTCTGCGGTGAATGATATTTTATTTATACGTGAGCTGTTTGTTTTGTGTAATATCTTCTAGGATTTTTAATATTTCATAACATTTGGTACTGTAGAGTATTTTGGTGTAATCTACTAATATGTCTTATGCTGACAGTTACATCTTTGTCGTTCATATTAATTTCGGACAATTTATCCACAACATCGTGCACAACACTCATCACCTTATCCAAAAATTGGAAAAATATAATAAAAAACAAAAAGACAGACCTTGTCGGTTTTTTTAATAAAATTTGTTTGGATGAATATTTGTTTGCTGTATATATAGATTGTGTATTTGAGCAAAACTCTCTCTTTTATACAGATTTAAAAAAAAAATGACAGACAAGGTATTATCAATAATTGTTTTTTTATATAATTTTAAATGTGTTCGTATAATAGATGTTTTTTTTTCGACATGCTGTAGTATTACATTGCTTGTTGACTGCCGGGTCATGTAATTTAAAAATTGTATATTTGGGCAACAATCTCTCTTTTATACAGGCTTTACTAAAAATGACAGACAATGATAATACCTTGTCCGTCATTTTTAATTAAACCTATATATATATATATATATATATATATATATATATATATATATATATATATATATATATATATGAATGATATCGCACATTGAGTGATGGTGTTAATGAAATAGTGCTCGATAGAATATAACAGCACCATAAACTCAGTACCTTAAGAATGCATTGTGTATGAAGCTACAACTCGAGTTATCTCTGAGAATATATATATATATATATATATATATATATATATATTCAGATTGGTTATATTTATAGGGAATGAATGATTATTATCGGAGATACTCCAGTTAGCCATACAAGCATCGACATAGACATAAGAATCAATGCTGCATGGTCACAGTCAACATCACGTCTTAATGCGATCCTCAAACCAAGATTTGATCAACAGGTTGAACTAAGACGTGAAATTGACAGTGTTTAGATCAAGTGTTCATTTATCCTCCTAATCCGCCTCTTCCTTTAATCCGGTAGACTCCGCTGATGAATACGAGACCACAGATCTAGGTAACACTTAGCGCTTCTACTGTGGTTTAAAGGTGAAGTAAAGTTTTACGGAACGAAATTGTTACCCCCATCCCATGTTTCCGTTTACAAAACAAGGTGTTTCCAAGCGGTCATATATATATATATATAAAACCAAACAGTAAAAATTTCTGTCTCCATAATTTCACTAGTCAATGTTCTATTAAAATTCCTGTTATTAAAAATTTCCTTACGAGAACATACGAAAGTTGATATTCTGGCTTGCTTTTCTTCAAAGAGCTTCATGACTCGAAACAAACACCTGCTAACAACAGATTTCCAAATTATTTGGTTGACTACCACATTAGACTTGTTTTTTCTAACTTTTCTATAACAACAATAAACACACGGATAAAAACAATAACATTAATATTTTCTACAAAAACCAAATGCATATCAATTATAAATGTTGTAACCATGTTTAAGGGGTCGCAAATGAAAACAGGAACACGGGATTAGTGTAAACAAATTACTAGTCACATGGTATTTATACAGGTTGAGTTAGTCGATTACTATGTTAACGAGTAGGTCCGCAAAACAATAAACAAAACCAATATTTACTTCGAGACATCATCCGAAGATATGCAACAAAAACACTGTTGAATTAAACAAAAAATTAAATTATCTTCTAAACTTATTTATAAATGTAACTCTGTCTGTGCGGGTATGTGTGTGTGTGTGTATCCGTTAGCTATAGACTCCGAAATGGCTGAACCAATTTTCTTAAAAATCTACACAGTTGTACTATAAGCGTCTGCGAGTGTTCTTGGCTAGGTTTTGTGTCGAGGTACCCCAGAAAAATATCGAAAATTGATAATCGAAAAAATCGGGTTATAGAAGGAGTGGTCCGATTTTAATCAAATTTGATACACTCATAGACAAAGACATAAGAAACGATATTCAGAAGTTTCAAGGCTGCAGTTCTTACAATCGATAATACACACACACACACACACACACACACACACACACACATATATATATATATATATATATATATATATATATACATAAGGCATGATGTTTGTGTGTGTGTCTGCTTATCTGCCTGTATGTCTATTTTTCATCCCTTTTATTTTAGTTTTTGCTTCGGGTTTGGCTCTAAGTAGACATAATTGTAGTTCTTAGTCTCAGCCATCATACCATTTACTCAGATGACTTATTTAGCCTTCAAAATTCAGTTTACGAAGAAAAAAATTTATTTGATATCGATACCAGGAAATCAAAATTTGACTTACATCCATTCATTTTTCTTTCAGTCTACGGTTTCGCTTTAACTGGAAACAACTACTGCTTTTTAGTCTTTCGTGCCAACGTCCAAAGAGTCTGAGCTCTAGGACCATGGATTAGTTTTAAAGCTTTCATGACACCCGAGCAACGCCGGGCTATACTGCTAGTCGTTTATACAAAATTTAAAATTTAAAACATCATTGTCAAAAATAACAACTCACCTGCAGATCTAAACTATAGCAAACAAATATTATTTAAGAATTTACATGTATTTTCAAGAACTGCGCTTTGATCCTCCCAATTTTGTAAATAATTATAGCTGCCATACAGCTACGGAATTACCACGAAAACTCACGCTTCATCTATCAGAACAGAAATTAGTTCGATCTCATTTAAACACACACGGTGTCCTGCCAACCTCTATCCGTAACATGCTTGTTGAAAACACAAAAATCATAGCATCCTCCACATGAAAAAAAAAAAAAAATGCTAGAAATAAATTAAGCATTATTAATTAAAAAAAAGAAAAAGAAAAGAAAAACCCAACTCTCAATAATATCAACTACGAACACGCTAACAACGCACTTACCATGTTCGGAACATAAAGCATCCACACTACTCCATTAACATACATAACACTATGTCCTGTTAGACGTAAAATAAAATCCATCCTCGATAATCGCTAAATGTATAACCGAAACCGCTCGGATAAACAAAATATTTGGACATATTTATATATATATATATATATATATATATATATATATATATATATATATTTTATATAATTTATGTCCTCAAAAGAAAAATATCTTAAGATTAGATAAAAAAACTTAATCATAATATTTTAAGGAATCCTGCATAAAATAGAGATTGCTACCCTTATATATATATATATATATATATATATATATATATATAGATTGATTAATAAAAAATAAAAATGTAGGCAGGAAAGCTAGGTGTCGAGTTTTGCCGGCCTTTTTAAATGTTTCCTTTTTTTTTTTTTTTCGTTTCAGTTAAAAAAAAAGGAGCCGAAATAGTGTTAAGAACAAAATAAAAAAGGGCGGTAAAAGAGGGATAAAAACAAAAACTGGGAAGTTAAACTATAATATAAGTAAATCTTATTGCCAAAGAGAAGAAAAACAATTATTATTATAAGGAATATTAAAATTTAGAAAATTTAGATTAAACATAAGAAATTAAATTTGAGATGGCATCAATACTTACATAATACTTAAGATATGAATGTATTTATTTAAAAAAAGAAAATATTATATAATACATACATACATACATACATATATATATATATATATATATATATATATATATATATATATATATATGTATGTTGTAATGGTTGTTACAATGTTTTATAAAAGCATTGTATCACAACACAAAAATTCTCATGTTTCAGACCACAAGTGCCCTTCTGGTGATAAGTGGAAATGGAAAATAAATGGTGAAAACGATTCATTCTTGGGAATGTGATATGTAAGCGATGTGTGGGATGGGAATTTAGTATGTCTAAGCCGGTCAGTCGACAGTTTTTAATCATAGGCTTTGTGTTAAGAGAGGGGGTGGGTAGGATAGTTTAGTTTTGGACAGGTCACTTTTTAGTTTTGTCTAGGTAATTCTATTGGAATGTTAGGTTTTTTAAAAAAAGGTAGACACTTTTTATTTTACTACTATCTAAAAGTGGATGAAATAGAGTGACTTTTTAGTGTTGTATGGGTTTATTTTATTTTATTAAGATAATATTCGTTTTTTTTTTATTGAACAGTGGATTTAAAATCGACGGGTTCTATAACGTTCTTACAATATATATATATATATATATATATATATATATATATATATATATATATATATATAATCGCAAGT
>JBBBDQ010000546.1:712500-747500 GCA_037127315.1 Ascarosepion bandense
TCAGGACTTATTCATAAATAAATGAAATTATTTTTTAATTGTTTTATTTTTAGAAAATATTGGTATTTTTTTTTTAATGTGTTATCAACTACTTAATTAATTTGATGAAATTTTGCACATAACCCTCCTGTTCTCTGACAATGTTTTTGTTAATAAGTAGGAGTCTTTGAAGATTATAAATCACCTACTTTTTTTCTAATTAGTGCCATCTAAATGAAAATCTGCTCTGAATTGAAAAATAATAAATCAATAAAACTATGACATTACTTAATTAAAAAAAGCTTCTTATTGCTTTTGTAAATAAGTAATATTAATGACATTATTGTTTGAAGAAACAATTTTTTTTTTAATAATGAATTTTTACAAGATTTTTTTCAATTTTTTAACATTTTAATTATAATAATTTATAATAGTTTAAATTCGTGGTGTTCTCTGGAGGTTATTTAATAATTAAGTGGAAACGAAATTTACGCGTCCAAAATTGCAAAGATTATTAAACATAGTGGTACCATCTATTTTTAAAACAATTTTTATTTACTTAATACGTTCCTTATTTTCATGTATGGTTGACCAAAACTGCCATTATTATGAAAAGGTTGCATAATTTAAGAGTTTTGTCCCTTCCCTTAGATTTATGAAAATTGCATTTATGGTCATGCGTAGAAAGCTGTCATCGCTTCGTCATTCCACAGTCCGTCAAAATGTTCGATCAGATGAATACGACTAATCGCTAATAATTGGTTGTATATTCCTTTTTATGCTATAAGTAAGTAATATTTCTTTAAAATCAGATTAATTTAACTTTTAATTTTCTAATCTTACTAAAATAAAATGTCAGAAATCTTTTGAAATATTTTTAAAATCAATGAATTTTTGTTTGTTTACAAATTTCTTAAAATTAAGAAAATGTCCACTTTTAAGAAAATTTTAAGAAATCAAAATGAAATGTGACATTCCAATCTATATAATTTCTATCTGAAATAGACCAGAATTTTTTATTTAATGGAAATAATAAATTCAATCATTAAGTTTTTAATTAAATCTAAAATGAAATCTTCAAGAAAGTTTTTTTCATTTTAAAAAATTCATTTTAAACTTAGGTATCGAAAATTTATGCTGAAATATTGGAGGTACCTAGCAAAATATTTGTCAATGCGTTTTGACGATATGTGACCCTAGGTCAAAGTTCGGCTTTGAAAATTTCCTGTTCTAAACTGCCGGATGTTGGACACTGACAGACTTTTGATAACAGAGGCTGAGTTCACTTCCCCTCCACAGAAACTCAGTCGAAATAGACAGCTGATATTGTTTTCATTTCGAACTGGTAAAAATTATACAATGAGGGAGAATTGAGCCCCTCCCCCTGTAACTACCCATTACTACCCTGGTTTATGTGTTTGTTTAATAAAACCAGGGTGCAGAACGAAATTAGTTTGTTCGAACCCCGTGTCTGGAATGAGAAGGTAGAAAGAAATTGGTTTGGGCCTACTGCTAGAAAAGAGACGGGACCAGCGATGAATTGAAGCAGATAAGCTGAAATAGCCTACCACAAGAGATATATTGCAAGAGACGGTCAGTCCAAATTCAACCAACTGCAAGTTGAATAAACCATCGTCCCGTGGGGATGTACAACACGAATATTATCGTGCTACTGAAATAGCAGCCAACTGACATTTTTTCGTCTCTTAATTTCGACTTGCTTCTAATCTTTTATTTATTCGATATATATAAATCTACACCGTGTCGTTGCAGTCTTAAACCTGGTTTTCATTAGATGCCAATCCCTCGCGTGTCTGGGCCGACCTCGTCAAGTGACAACAAGCAATCTTGCTTTGGCTAATCCGAGATCAACAACAAAACATGTGCGGAATTGATCGAAGGTCAGGAAGGTTGGCTTGACTCAGCTAAGGATCGTTTCATATGTATATATACGCGCTAAAATGTCTAGCTTCTTCAAACGAGCGCCCATAGCCCAGGGGTAGAGTCGCCGACTGACGCCAATTAGGTCGGGTTTCAATCCTGGGTTAAAAAGCAATCGGAGTCAAGCCGTACTGATAAACTGCGAAACAGATCGGTCTGCGGACGACTATATATATATATATATATATATATATAATTTTTTCATTTCATCCAAATCTAAATATATCTGTTTATATCAGAAGTATTATGTAAGTATTGATGTCATCTCAAATTTAATTTCTTATATTTAATCTAAATTCTCATATTCCATATAATAAAAGTTTTTCTTCTCTTTAGCAATATAGTTTACTCATATTATTGATTAACAATTCCCGTTTTTTTTTGTTTTTTCCTTCCTCCTTTTTCCACTTTTTTATTCCCGAGGAAAATTTTCAACTTAAATTATTTTAATCTTAATACTATTTAGTCTCTTTTTTGGGTTAAAACGGAAAAAATTTGGAACAATTTGAAAAAGCCGGGTAAATCTCGACACGTTGCTTTTCTAAATACATTCTCATCTTTTTGTTAATGCGTCTACCTCGATTTTCCCCCACCCCTATTTGCCGGCGTTCCCTCATGTTGGCCAATCTAACACAGTTTTTCTTTCCTCTTTCTACCTTTCCTCTTCCTCCTTTTTCTTTCTTCTTCCTTCTTTTTTCTTTTCTCCCCCCCCCCCCCCCACTTCCGTTGTCTTTATACACAGAACACACTCAAACAAATAATTGTAATTTATCAGCATGATTACGATCGCTGACAATACAGGTTTAATTTCATCCGTTAAAATGGTCATACGATCTTGGAAGTTTTTAAATTTTTACATGTAGAATATATATTTTGGCTCTGTAAATAAATAACTTTAATTACATTGAGCTCTCTGGCTGGATAAGTTTTAATATTCAATTTTTAATAATTAATATTAATATGATCTCCATTGGAATTTTACCATCAAGCTGCCTCCTTTTGGTCTTATATATATATATATATATATATATATATATATATATATATATATATATATAACCCTTGAGATTTCACTCGACCGATCGACTCAGTCGATTAAAAACTTAATTAGGCGATAAAAATTTATTGCTTTACTCGCCGGCGGTCGATTAAAAATCTCGCAGTGAAAAGCGTCCCTTCAAATATACAAAAAGGAAATCTGATTCCTTTTACAACCCAAAAGTATGCTATTAAAGATTCACAAGTTACTTAGAATGACCTACAATGACATTATTGAACTTTGTGGTATTATGCTTGTCTCCTGATCTCGCTTTTATCGTCCTGGTCAGTGTAAACATTCGTTTAATTAACGCTTCCAGAGTGGAGCCAAAATGTCTCTGTCGCCCAGATTAAAGACGCTCACAGATTTTTAGAAACTCATTTGGAAAAATATTATCCTTTACTCAAGATTCACGCTATGTTTACGTAAGGCAACTATTGAGAAAATGAAGTCGGTCGATTAAAATGATTTTGGGGCTAGTATATATTCTACTCGCTCTCGAACGCCGGTCGAGCGATTTCTTTTTCAAATTTCATATATAAAGTTTGAATAATTATTTATGTGCTGCTGTATCTTCATCGTGAATAATTTTTACGCTTATTTCTGACTGTATTCAACTCGGTTTGATAAAGTTTATTTTCTCCGGCAAACCAATGAATAAATATATTGCTATCGGCGCCATCTTGCAAAGTACCTCTCACATATTTAAGTGTATGAGCGTACAAACTTATACACACACACACACACACACACACACACACACACACACAAACATATATATATATATATATATATATATATATATATCAGTTTCCTAACCAAAAAGATATATATATATATATATATATATATATATATATATATATATATATATATGTATATATATTCTTTTTGGTTAGGAAACTGAAACACTTTCAGGTTGGGTGACTAAGAATCAACGAAATGATGCGGAAACTGTTTCAAAATACTTCCTAACCTGAATATTTATTTACAAAAATGGACTGAAAGACAAAGAACATTGTTCACAACCCTTCCCAAATTATGAACAAAAAATAAATGATAGTATACCTTTATAACTTTGAAAACGAGAAATAGAAAGAAACCAAATCCTAGATCTAACAACAAATGCATTCTCTTTAGTATAACATTCGAGAACTTTTCGAAATTGGACAAGTTAAAAACAGAGAGTGAGTGGAATATGAAACTAAGCATTGTTCCCGTCAGGGATCGGCAACTTTTTGCTAAGTATGTACCGACTTAGGGTTGAGAAATCATTCAGTGTGCCAACAGCATACGTATTTATATAGAAGTCAAGGTCAATCTACCTGTTCTACAATATCTAAATTTATTTATAAATGGAACTTTGTCTCTGTGTGTGTGTGTGTGTGTGTGTGTGTGTGTGTGTGTGTGTGTGAGTGTGTGTGTCCGTTACCTATAGACTCCGAAACGGCTGAACCGATTTTCTTGAAAATTTGAACAGTTGTACTATAAGCATCTGCGAATGTTCTTAGCTAGGTTTTGTGTCGAGGTACTCCCGATAAATATCGAAAATCGATAATCGAGAAAATCGGGTTATAGAAGGAGTGGTCCGATTTTAATCAAATTTGATACACTCATAGACAAAGACATTAGGAACGATATTCCGAAGTTTCAATGTTGCAGTTCTTACAATAGTGCAGAAAACCGATAATATATATATATATATATATATATATATATATATATATATATATATATATATATATAAGGCAAGATGTTTTTGTGTGTGTCTGTTTATCTGTCTGTATGTCCTTTATACAAATCCACAATTTTTATCCGATTCTCACCAAACTTCACACAAATATTCTTTAGGCTGAGTCTGAGGTCCAGGACCATGGATTAGTTTAAAGCTTTCATTACACCCGAGCAACGCCGGGTTATACTGCTAGTATTTTATAAAGTAATATATGCAATAATATGTAAACCACATTAATAGAAATTATCTGTTTTTAAAAGTTTAAAAAAAAAGAAGATATCTGCGTTGTGGTGCAGTGGATATCGACTCGGAACGACAAATCGGGGTGCCGAGTTCGAATTCCAGTTATATTCTTTGTATTCACTTATGCACAAATACCCTTGGGAAAGATATTAATCAGTCTATTCCTTCCCGATATGGGTTAAAAATTTGCCAGATTGGGTTCTATAGCCTTGGCTGGCAACCAGTTTACCGCAGAAAGCAATAGTAACCTACTGCGGGATAATCTTCTGCCCAATCAGTCATATCTCTTTCGAGACATAATCGCCCAAAGCGTGTATCACGTATGTTACGAAACTGACTGACTTTATTATTAATGGGAGTCTTGTCCTTGCATGATCTTAGCCAATTGCTCAATATCAGTAACATACTTTGTTCCTTTAACACACTAACTCGCATTCATTCTCTCAAACACTCTTCCTATCTACCCAACCCTCATCTTCAATATCCTTACCTGTCTATCACCCCACTTCTGAAATTTCCTATATCGAACCACTCTTTCTCATCACCTCCCCCTGTGTAACCCCCTGCGCAATAGTGGCAGTGGAATGCCTTGCTTGGGGTGAAATGATTAAAAAAATAGTGATCAAGCCAAAAGTTGGATACCAAGTCATTTTCTAAGGATTCCAATTTTGAAAACTTTGTTAGTGCTTGTTTAAAATTATTCTGGGTTATAATTCTTCCAGGCTTATCTTTCATTCTTTTTTCTTCTTCAATTTCTTCTTCTTCTTCTTCTTCTTCTTCTTATTATTATTATTATTATTATTATTATTATTAGTCGTAGTAGTAGTAGTAGTACTAGCAAAATCCCCTCAGCGATTTTACACAATTTTCTAAATGTTCAAGTGTTAAGCAACTTCGTTGTGGACTTAACACTACTTTCATGCGAGAGAAAATTTACTCACAAGAATAAGTTGAACCAAAAGTAGAAAGAAGAGCAAAAGCAATTTTCTTCTGACAGATGAAAGATTCCGGGAGGGATGTCCAACAATTAAGAATAGCAGCAGACATTTCTACATTTTTGACTTCCAGAGACTTCCTTTCTTCAACAAATCGCGCCATAGAAATTACTTGGCGTGCCGCATGTAGCCCGTGCTCCGCAGGTTGCCGACTCCTGGTTTACATTGTTATCGGCGAGCCTAGAATGGATTCTAAGATATATAAGGAATTATTGACGATTTGTTGTCACATTATTACTAGTGGGATAGAAATGATGTTGAAGAGCAATAAATAGCGTAGATTATAAATTTGACGGACGAATCTCATCAGTATTGTTGAGCTTCAAATAATGTCGAAAAGCCGAATGAAAGAATATTAAATAATATGTAGCATATGACTATCCACATCGTTATTGGGGTGCTTGCAGGGGTGGTAATATGCCATTAAAACATGAAAACATCATCATTGCTAGCAGGTTTAGATGGTGACAGATATCGGTGAGTTCAGACAATGTTGTGGTGCAGTGGATATCGACTCGGAACGAGAAATTGGAGAGTCGAGTTCGAATTCCAGTTAAATTCGTTGCATTCACTTACCCGCAAATACCCTCGGGAAAGATATTACTTTAGCTATTCCCTCTCCAGCTATGGGTTAAATAGTAGAATATATTAAGTTCTGTAGCCTAAATGGTAACCTACTGCAGTAAACATCTGCCTAGTCAGTCATGGTTCGAAAGAGACATGATCGCCCAAGCGTGTATCACCTATGGGACTTAAATAACTGAGATTCATAAAAAAGGAAAGATATTTTGAAATATAATGATTGTTTCTTTTAATATTGGTGAGTTTTAATTAGTCTCGGGTAATAAAACCTCTTAAAGCTGTAGAATATGAATATGATGGTTCTATCCATCATAACTGGTGAGCTTGGAAAAAACGGAAACGGATTTCAATTCTGTTTGAATTTCTGGTGTCATTATTATTTACGCACAATCAGTAAATAATGAGAAGTTTTAAAATGCCGTTTTTCTGGCGTATTTCTGGCGGACCGTCAAATGTAGTCGAAGAACTATAAAAATGTTCCCTGTCCCTTCAGGACGTAGGCGATCATGGTTCTCCACGTCTCCCTATCCCTTGTGGCTTTTAGTATGTTTGCTCCTGTTACTCCTGGCAACCCCCGTTCCGCCAACCACCTGATCAGGCCCTACAAATATGTTAACCACTGCCTTCCTCTATCTCTCTTTCCTTTTATCTAGCCAGTCAGTAACAGGTTCTTCAAGCACTCCTTCCTTATTGCATGTCCCAGGAACTTCAACTGTCTCTTCCTGATGCTCAGTATTAATTCCCTTTTTGTTGCTCATCGTTGCTCACATGCTCAGTCCACGATATCCGCAGCATCCTTCTGTAGAACCACATTTCAGCTGCTTCCAGTTTTGTCCTCATTTTCAAAAATGGAATGGTTTGATCGTGGACATGGTACTGTCAGATTTAACGGAAAGGAAAGAACAAGAAAAATAAAATTACTTTACCTGAGAACTGAGAACAAAAAGAATATTTCTGACTGGACCCCACCTACAAGTTTTAAGTCGTTTTATATTCATTTAAATCTCTTCTTTATAACGTGCGCATTTGACTATGTTACACTAGCAGTATAGCCCGTCGTTTCTCGGGTGTAATGAAAGCTTTAAAACTAATCCATGATCCTGGAGCTCAGACTCTTTGGATGTTGGCACGAAAGACTAAAAAGCAGTAGTTGTTTCCAGTTAAAGCGAACCCGTAGACTGAAATAAAAATGAATGGATGTAAGTCAAATTTTGAGTTCCTGGTATCGATATCAAATAAGTTTTTTCATCGTAAGATGAATTTTGAAGGCTAAATAAGTCCTCTGAGTAAATGGTATCATGGCTGAGACTAAGAACTACAATTGTACCTACTTAGAGCCAAACCCGAAGCAAAAACTAAAATAAAAAGGCTGAAAAAATACAGACATACAGGCAGATAAGCAGACACACACACACAAACGTGTTGCCTTTTATATATATATATATATATATATATATATATATATATATATATATTATCGATTTTCTGCAACCTTGAAACTTCTGAATATCTTTTTTTATGTCTTTGTCTATGAGTGTATCAAATTTGATTAAAATCAGACCACTACTTCTATAACCCGATTTTTTCGATTATCGAATTTCGATATTTATCAGGGGTAGCTCGTCACAAAACCTAGCTAAGAACACTCGCAGATGCTTATAGTACAACTGTGCAAATTTTCAAGAAAATCGGTTCAGCCGTTTCGGAGTCTGTAGGTAACGAACACACACACAGACGCACACACACACACAGACAAAGTTCCATTTATAAATAAGTTTAGATAGATAATGCCTGGTATACCCTTATCAGGCTTGGTACCATCATTGGCATAACAGGCTTCATATATTTTTAACTCAGCCTTCATTTGTTGACGTGTTTTTCTCATTCAATAATGATAAGGATCTTATGGTGATTTTCTATGTGAAGCTTAGATGTGGCACAAGGTCGAAGGTATGGGTCACTAAGTGAGAACCAAGCTCACGTTTCCCACCTAATTGATGTCGCGAGACAAGCTTGCTAACCATTACACCACGTTGAAGTGCCTATGTTAATTTACTAAGCGCCGCTTAGATGTGACAAAAGTCCGAAGATATGGAGTACCCGAGTACCCAGTGAGGATCGAACTAAACACTCAGTTGTAATAGGTTCTAGCGAGATAAGCTTGCTAACCATTACACGACGTCGTTTGGGAGGGGGGCATGTCGAAGTGCCTATGCTTGTCTAAGCGTAGCTTAAATGTAGCAGAAGTCCGAAAGTACTGGACACGTAGTGAGGATCAAACTCACCTTTTTAGACCTAACTGGTGTAGCGAAACTATTTTGTTAACCAATTCACCACGTCAAGGTGCCCAATCTGCTTCTGATCTTAACTGGCGGTTTTAACATATTGTTGTATCGTGGAATGGGGAGATGCACAGAGAAATATAGATAAACTACTTTATTAACAGAGTGGTACCAACAAGATGTATATACAATATTTACAGTCTCTTGCAGTAGTAGATGTTACTTTACGAGGTCCCTGGTAAAGACAATCCCCCGTGCTAATCGCACATTGTCTTTTATACATCCGGACGACACAACACTTAGGCATGTTTGTTTGCTAAGAATACAGTGAATATCATGATTAATAACAGCGAATTGCTTCCTAGATGCCTTACCATAACCGGCTGGGAATGTTCCCTGGGTGATGATGCACTGTACATCTCTATTAATGAGGGAGAGAAGCACGGCTGACGGCGTGGGAAAAGAAAGTTCTTTTCTTTTTAAGTTTGAAGAATGAGGTAGCGAAGGCGACTTTGGATGACGTATCGAGATAAGAGGGAACACCCTCAATCGCAGACCGTCTGAGCGGACTGAGTTACTCGATGTGAAGTCACTTTTAACTGCCCGCCTCACTTACTAGGTTATGCGCTAAGTTTATCAAAACCTGATCTCATATGGCGCATATTTGGCTGTGATGTGAATTACTTGTATACCCTTATCAGATTGGTGGGTGTCATGATGGGCTTATTGAGTGTGGTATCCCAATTGTACCCAAGTTTCAATTTTTCAACGTGATGCTCAATAATAATAATAATAATAATAATAGTGATAATAGGTGCACTTGGAATGATAAAAAAAGGAACAAAACAACACACTGAAAAAATCCCTGGAAACCCCAGCTTAAGAGATATACAAAAAGTGTCTTGTTAAGTACAGTACTTGTTAAGTACTGTACTTGTTAAGTACAGTCCACACACTAAGGAGAACTTTATCTATGTATAAAAATCGCCACGATAGAGTTGGGCAATATTTACATTGGGCAATATGCAAACATTATGGAAAAGCTGTAGGCAAACACTGGTATGAACATCACCCAGCACCGGTTACAGAAATAGAAGATGTAACCATTCTATGGGATTACACCATCTACACAGACAGAAAAATTGAAGCAAACAGGCCAGACATTATTGTTAAAAACCAGAAGGAGAAAACTTGTCTATTAATTGATATGGCTTGTCCAGCGGATTGTAACATAGCAATCAAGGAATTTGAAAAACTGTCAAAATATAAAGACATTGAAATAGGAAAAATGTGGAAATTGAAAACAAGAGTTGTGCCAGTGATAGTAGGTGCACTTGGAATGATAAAAAATGGAACAAAACAACACATTGAAAGAATCCCTGGAAACCCCAGTTTAAGAGATATACAAAAAATTGTCTTATTAAGTACAGCCCACACACTAAGGAAAACTTTATCTATGTAATGCTGGAGATGATAGGGAAGATAGAAAAACATGAAATGGAGCCATAACAACACGCCACTACCTGCCTTAGGTCTCCCCGCAGACTTGGTTGGTAGTGAGACCAAAGCAGAAATCGAAATATGATGAAAAATGACATAATAATAATAATAATAATAATAATAATAATAATAAGAAGAAGAAGAAGAAGAAGAAGAAGAATGTGGCATCTTAAAAACTCTTTTCATTCTCTTTCAATCCCAGTCACTCCCTTGCATCATAGTGGCATTATCACCTTGCTTGGGGTGAACTGAGTGAAAAGAAATATAAATGTTGAGTATCACTTAACACTAAAATTTGTGCAAAATAAATGCATATATAAACAACCTTGCCTAATTCTCTCTTTCAGTGGCGTATGGCGTTTACCCCCACCTCCCCCACCAGGCTCGAGTATTCAAAAAGAACTTCTGGAGTAAGTATTTGTTTATTATATAATAGCAAGGTTAGCAAGCGTTGTTCGGTTTTAACTGAGTGCCAAAACGTGGAGTTTACTTGGTTAACTTAGCAAAAAAACTAATAATAATAATAACAGTAGGTGACATCTTGAAACGACTGTTATACCTATTTTTTACGATGTTGCTTACCCTGTAGAATGCTAGGGAGCCACTCCAACATAGTAGATTACAGAGTAAGATGCATCGTTCGTCTGAGAACCTTGCACGGAAAGAACGATACCCATAATAGGTAAGATAAAAAAAAATTAGTAATGACATGAACCTTAACAAAATCTCTGGCAGCCGCTGGTTATAAGAGATTTGAAAAACTTTCACTGTGTAGAGACAAGAGAGTATTATCAAGGTAAAGAAAATAGGTTTGCTTATCGTCCGGTTCACCCTCTTCCCTTTTTTTTTTTTTTTCAAAAGGAGTAGAGTAGAGGATTAAGTTTCCGTTTCCTTAAAAAGTTTTCTCATTCTCTTTTAATCCCAGTCGCCCCTTGCGTCTTAGGAGAATTATTGCCTTGCTTAGGGTGACTTAATTATATACTTTATAATTTATTTTAGTGGCATTATGAAACCAGAAGAAGAGGAAGATGAAGAAGAAGAAACATTGATTGAAAAATGCATCAAGTTCCTGACACCATGAAGATACAAGAAGTCCAGAATATTGTATTTCTCGGCACTGCTCATATATTAAAAAGGATATATTAGAGGGGTCCTATCCCTCAAATAAATCCATCATATACTCATGATAGCCCCAAATGAAAAGGCAAGGGATGGACACGGTTCCATGATTTAACAAAACGAAATATTAAAGAAAAACAACTTCTGAATAAGAATAATACTGTTAATAATAATAATGTATCAGGAAATATTAATAAAATTCAGGGGAATAACAAACGTCGACTTTTGGGAGAAAAAAAGTCAAGTCACATAAATGAACGTTACAAACTGGCTAACATTGAATATAAACGCGAGAAGATGAGCACGAGTGCAATAATCTGGGAAACGCGCAAACGACTTGGGATTGGTCAGCAAGTGACATGAGCACAAAGAAAATACTGTGTAAAAAAATATGAAAGGAAACGTAATCCAGGCTGATTATTTCTATTAAAGCAACGAAACCAGATCTGTATTGTGAAAAAAGGAAACAAAATTACTCTAGATTACAGGTTGAAGATTAATAATCAGTCAGTTGAGTGCCATACGTGATACACGTCTTTGGGCGATCATGACTCGAAAGTGACATGACTGACTGGGCAGAAGCTGAGTGAACTGGTAAAATGGGCAGGAAGATAGTGTTGCGCCAAGTTGAAAAAACCTGTTTCACCTATCACTGGATCAGTTGAAAAACCGAACATACATTAGTGCATAGAATAGCATGAACAATTTGTAAGCTGTTACTGAATGATTACACCGTTTTCGTAGACTTAAGCCAGTATTGTCTCAATTCAAAAAATATCCCCCTGCAGCTTAATAATATTTTAAAATATTTTTTTTCTTTTTCCAGACAAAACTGCAGGAATATTTTCTCGAAATATTTAAATTTATTTCCCATCAAAACCGGAAATGTTGCGCTGCAAGTTTCGACGCCATTTCGCAAAGCTGACGAACGACGCGCAAACAAAGAAGAATGGGGATGATATGGCAAAAAAAAAAACCGGAAGTGGAAGTGATCTAAAGTAGAGGACAGTAAAGGGAAAAATATTGAACGGAAATCCGCTCCTTAGACTCTAAAGAGAGCGGATATAGTAATCAGTCAGTTAATTGCCATACGTGATACACGCTTGGGCAATCATGTCTCGAAAGAGACATGACTGACTGGGCAGACGATTATCCCGCAGTAGATTGCCATTGCTTTCTTCGGTGGACTGGTTGCCGACCAAGGCTATAGAACCCAATCTGTCCTGCTATTTAACCCATATCTGGAAGGAATAGACGGATTAATACCTTTCCCAAGGGAATATGCGCGTAAGTGAATGAAAGGAATTCAACTGGTATTCGAACTCGGCTCTCTGATTTCTCGTTCCGAGTCGATATCCACTGCGCCACAACGCACACCCAGAAGATATTGTAATAAGTATAATAATTTTGGTGATAATAAATTCTGACTTTTGTATTTACAGATTTTAGGGGCGTCTGCATAGTTTAGGGGAATAAAAGAAACAACTTCCTATTGCACGTAATTAGAAAAGATGACTCATGACACCAGAACGGCTGCTCTGCAGGTGTCCAGTGCATGACTGCGTGTGGAAAAAAAGCAATATAAATCTCCATAGTAAATACTTCTCTTTATATAACACGAGAAAAAAAATTCACAATGACGTAAATTCATATTTTTTATCTAGTAAACAAGAGTACAGAAAAATGGCTTGCAATGTTGTGGTAAAGTGGATATCGGCTCGGAACGAAAAATCGGGGAGCCGAGTTCAAATTCCAGTTGAATTCTTTGCATTCCCTTAAGCACTGGTACCCTTGGGAAAGGTATTACTCTGTCCCTTCCCTCCAGTTATGGATTAAATAACAAGGGTAGGACTTGGGGACCCTACCCTTAAAAAAAAACAAATCTCAGTGAATCTTGATACTCGAAAAGAAAAAAGTATTACTAGACACAAAATTTATATAAAAACAACAATAAATTGTTGAAAGAAAAAGGTATTACCAGCAATAAATAAATAAAATTTAGTTGGCAATAAATAACCCGCCGAAATACCCTTGCGAAAGGTATTAATCCGTCTCTTCCTTCCAGTTATGGGTTAAATAGCACTACAGATTGGGTTCTATAGCCTTGGCTGGCAGCCAGTTTACCGCAGAAAGCAATGGCAACCTACTGCGGGATAATCTTCTGCCTAGTCAATCATGTCTCTTTTGAGACATGATCGCCCAAGCGTGTATCACGTATGGCACTTAACTGACTGAGTAAATATAATAGTTGGAATCATGATTAAAGCTTCTACTGGTCATAAAGTGGGGAATCTGTTTTAAATCGTTATGAAGTAATAAACTGATCCCCCATTAATTACTACTTAATAATATAATACATATCTCCCCACCCTCTAGCTATGAGTCAAATAACAGGACAGATTGGGTTCTATAGCCATGGTCGGCAACCAGTCTACGGCAGAAAGCAATGGCAACCTACTGCGGGATAATCTTCTGCCTAGTCAGTCATGTCTCTTTCGAGACATGATCGCCCAAGCGTTTACCACGTATGGCACTTAACTGACTGAATGTGGCAACGCAAATATTCTCCATTTTGTATACTGATTTCTTTCGAACGAATCTTCTCATTTTTCTTGTTTGAAGTGTAGAATTTGGAAGATTAAAAGTGCAGGTATTAAAAGAACAATTTACTAACTTATATAAACAAAGAATAGAACAAAAAGAAATCTACAGGGGTAAAATTTCATCATTAGGGAATAGGTATGCGGAGGACAAAAAGAAAACAAAGCGTGATTTTCAATACTGGGATGTTATGTTATGTAATTAACGTTTTTGGACACTTAACAAGTAGTGTCAGTGTAATTTAATGTTCACTTTTAATTTTGAACATTAGTATGTCCAGATTAATGTTTTGTTCGTGGCTTTATTTTTATCAGAATATTTTATCCGTTTTACTCTCTGCAAACTCTTTTGTGTTAGTTGTTTACTAGAATGTTAGCCATTTTACTGATTTTACTGATTAATGATTTGCTTATTTTCAGTCATAAATTGAGGCTGGGATATTTTTGTGAAATACCAAAGTGGTACAATTATGATACAGTGCTGATAAAAGACACAGAAGAAAAAAAACTACAAGACCCCCTACAGAAGGTAGCTGAAGAGAGTGACAAGAAAGGACTATAAATAAACTGCAAGAAAACAGAATGAATGGGCATCAGTATAAGGGCAGCTCAAAATGCCAATTACAGGTGAGAGACTCTAAAATCAAGCAGGTACAGAAATTTAAATACCTAGAAAGTGTTCTAACAGAAGACGAAATGTGCGACACTGAGATCCGAAGGCGAATTGGCATGGCGAAAGAAGCATTCCAGAAGTTGAGTAAAGTATTAAGAAACAGAGCAATTTCACTAGAAACAAAGAGGAGAGTACTGGATTGCTATGTGATGTCGGTTCTTCAATGTGGCAGTGAATGTTGGACAATATCTTCGAAGATGAAGGAAAAACTTGAAGCAGCTGAAATTTGGTTCTACAGAAGGATGATGTGGATATCATGGACCGAGCATGTGAGCAATGACGATGTTTTGGAAAGGATGGAGACGAAACGGAAGCTAATAATGAGGATCAGGAAGAAACAGATAACATTCCTGGGATGTGCAATAAGGAAGGAAGGCTTGGAGAACCTGTCACTAACAGGCCAGATAGAGGGAAAAAGAGACAGGGGAAAGCAGCGGATAACATATTTGATGGACCTGATCAGGTGGATGACGGAACGAGGGTTGCGTGATGCTACAGGAGAAAGAGTGCTAAGAGCCACCAGGGATAGGGGAAATATGGAAAGCCATGATTACTTACACCCTGAAAGGACATGGCACATAAAAAAATAAGAATATTACTTCAGGGAAACCTTTGTTTTCCCAGGCTTCAGCATCATCTTCTCTGGTAATGAATCACCGAGTCGCTTCAAGAGACATTCTTTTTCTTCTATGTGCCCTGTCCCTTCAGGACGTAGGCGATCATGGCTTTCCACGTCTCCCTATCCCTGGTGGCTCTTAGTACGCCTTCTCCTGTAGCATCATGCAACCTTCGTTCCATCATCCATCTGATTAGGTCATTTAAATATATTATCCACAGTAAAAAAAAAAAATAATGATAATAATAATAATTATTATAACCCTATTATAATTGTTCCTGTTCCTCCCTTTCTTAGTTCGCACGAGCGTTACGCCCTGCCAAGACCTCATAAATAATGGATTAATCTGAATTAGTTTATAATTATTATTAAGTTAAATGCTCGTAAGACGAGGATTTTGCTAGTACTACTACTACTACTAATAATAATAGTAAGAAGAAGAAGAAGAAGAAGAAGAAGAAGAAGAAGAAGAAGAAGAAGAAGAAATGAAAAAGAAAAAAAGAATGAAAGATAAGCCTGGAAGAATTATAACCCAGAATAATTTTAAACAAGCACTAACAAAGTTTTCAAAATTGGAATCCTTAGAAAATGACTTGGTACCCAACTTTTGGCTTGATCACTTTTTTTTTAATCATCTCACCCCAAGCAAGGCATTCTACTTCCACTGTTGCGCAGGGGGTTACATAGGGGAAAGTGACGAGAAAGAGAGGTTAGTTATAGAAAATGTCATAAGGAGGGTAATAGACGGATGAAAATACCGAAGATGTGGGTGGAGTAGATGGAAAAAGAGCTTGTGAGAATGGATACGAGTTAGTGTGATAGGAGATGTCTGTTGACCTTACATTTAAATTCCTAGAGATTGCAGCTGTCGAGGAAGCAAATATATGGAAGAGAATTCCACGGGTGGGAAGTGCGTGAAAAGAAACTATTAGGGTAGAAATTGCGGTTACTTGTCAGTCAGTCAAGTGACATACGTGATACACGCTTGGGCAATCATGTCTCGAAAAAGACATGACTGACTGGGCAGAAGATTATCCCGCAGTAGGTTGCCATTGCTTTCTGCAGTAGACTGGTTGCCGACCAAGGCTATAGAACCCAATCTGTCCTGCTACTTAACCCATAACTGGAAGGAATAGACGGATTAATACCTTTCCCAAGGGTATTTGCGCGTAAGTGAAAACAATAGATTCAACTGGAATTCGAACTCGGCTCCCCGGTTTTTCGTTCCGAGCCGATATCCACTGGACCACAACGCACATCCTTGTTACTTGTCATCTATCCATAAAACCCTTGCGAAAACTTTATCAATGATAGTGAATAATCCCAATGAAGTCACAGAATGGATCACTGAAGGCATTCAGTCAGTTAAGTGCCATGCGCGATACACGCTTTGGGCGATCATGTCTCGAAAGAGACATGACTGACCGGGCAGAAGATTATCCCGCAGTAGGTTGCCATTGCTTTCTGCGGTAGACTGGTTGCCGACCAAGGCTATAGAACCCAATCCGTCCTGTTATTTAACCAATAACTGGAAGGAAGAGACGGATTAATACCTTTCCCAAGGGTATTTGCGCGTAAGTGAAGGCATTACATATCTCTTACCAAAAAACGGGCGAAATAGATGATTTAAAGAATTATAGGCCAATAACATGTCTGTTCACCACATATAAATTGATCATGTCTGTCCTGACGAACTGTACTTACACTTTTCTCGATGAAAACAACATTCTTCCTTTGGAAGTGAAGGAGTGTCGGAGAGATTCATATAGTAGGAAAGCTCAACTTCCAATAGATAAAATGATCCTGGAAAATTGCAAGAAAAAAAGATAGAAAGTTAAGTACAGTTTGGATAGATTATCGTAAAGCCTCTGATCTTGTGGCACACTCATTGATCTTTAAGGCATTGGAAATGTACAAAATTTCATCGGTCAAAGAACATTAAAGAAATAAGAAGCTTTATCTAAACTTATTTATAAATGGAACTTTGTCTCTGTGTGTGTGTGTGTGTGTGTGTGTGTGTGTGTGTCTGTGTGTGTGTCTGTTACCTATAGACGACGAAACGGCTGAACCGATTTTCTTGAAAGTTTCTACAGTTGTACTATAAGCGTCTGCGAGTGTTCTTAGCTAGGTTTTCTGTCGAGGTACCCCCGATAAATATCGAAAATCGATAATCGAAAAAATCAGGTTATAGAAGGAGTGGTCCGATTTTAATCAAATTTTGATACACTCATAGACAAAAACATAAGAATCGATATTCAGAAGTTTCAAGGTTGCAGTTCTTACAATAGTGCAGAAAATCGATAATATATATATATATATATATATATATATATATATATATATATATGTATAAAAGATAACACGTTTGTGTGTGTGTCTGTATGTCTGTATTTTTTTTTTCAGCCAAGATACCATTTACTCAGAGGACTTATTTAGCCTCTTTCATCGTAAACTAAAATTCAGTTTACGATGAAAAAAACTTATTTGATATCGATACCAGTAAATCAAAATTTGACTTACATCCATTCATTTTTCATTGTCTACGGTTTCGCTTTAACTGGAAACAACTATTGCTTTTTAGTCTTTCGTGCCAAAGTCCAAAGATTCCGAGCTCCAGGACCATGGATTAGTTTTAAAGCTTTCATTACACCCGAGCAACGCCGGGTTATACTGCTAGTTCAATAATAAAAGAAACCAACAAATTCAAAAGGCAATTTCAAGTGGGTGAAGTGCAGATAAACTATAATGCGCCTGTTGCAGCGGCAAAATAGACCTAAAAAAAGAAAGCAAAAGCAATGAACCAAATTCAAAAACGTTGGCAAGATAAGCTTCTTCGTCAATACCCGTTCAGTACCCCAAAACCTGATATAGACAAACCGCGTATCCATCAGTGGTTACGTAGCGCAAGGTTGAAAACTGAAACCAAATGTTTTATTCTTGATGCACAGGACAAATACTTGCTAACTAGATTTTGGTTGGTTGTTTTGTTTTTATGGCATATCAGCCTATTACGGGAAGGAAACTGCTACACCTGAGGTTCGATTCTGTCAGTAGCACAATTTTCCTTAATAAGAAAAGAATAAATAAAAAAGAAATGAATATATATATATATATATATATATATTTAGGCAGCACATTGTCTTTTAGACATGACACATTAAATAAATTGCATATATATATTTATATATATATATATAAGCTTCTTCGTCAATACCCGTTCAGTACCCCAAAACCTGATATAGACAAACCGCGTATCCATCAGTGGTTACGTAGCGCAAGGTTGAAAACTGAAACCAAATGTTTTATTCTTGATGCACAGGACAAATACTTGCTAACTAGATTTTGGTTGGTTGTTTTGTTTTTATGGCATATCAGCCTATTACGGGAAGGAAACTGCTACACCTGAGGTTCGATTCTGTCAGTAGCACAATTTTCCTTAATAAGAAAAGAATAAATAAAAAGAAATGAATATATATATATATATATATATATTTAGGCAGCACGTTGTCTTTTAGACATGACACATTAAATAAATTGCAAACATTGTGTCTGCTTATTTTTAATACTCACGGATAATCTTTCGCGTATTATAATTGGAAAATGTTATAAATCAGCTGTAACGTTGACAGATGTTATTATCATTAATTTCTCAAGGTACCCAAGTACTTTCAATCTTTTTCCGAGATCATCTTCACGTGTGTGAGCTATGGTAACAAAAATAACCGCAAAACTGTGTTGCTAAAAATTACTGTAAATTTTTTTTTATATTATATAATATTTGAAGCAGAAAATATTTACAGTAATCAGTAAGGCATGGTCTGTCTCAGACAGACTTCTAAGAGAGCACATATTCAAATCTCGTCATAATCGAATCTTATTGTCTGACCATTGCTGCTCATTTGACGGTTGAAGAATGCAAAAACGACCTGGGTTTTGCGACAGGATTCTCATTATTTTTATATTAGCTACTTTTAGTGGATGGATGTGCGTTGTGAAGCAGTGGATATCGGAAAGAGAAATCGGAGAGCCGAGTTCGAATTCCAGTTGAATTCGTTGCATTCACTTACGCACAAATACCATTGGGAAAGGTATTAATCAGTCTCTTATTCCTAAGGGTTAAAAAGCAGTACAAATTTGGTTCTATAGCTTTGGTTGGAAACCAGTTTGTCGCAGAAAGTAATGGCAACCTACTGCGGGAAAACTTTCTCCGCAATCAGTCATGTCTCTTTCGAGACAAGCTCGCCCCAGCGTGTATCACGTATGGCACTTAACTGACAGACTTTTAGTGACCAAAGCAAGAGAAACTAGTCTTAAATTAAGAAGAATGAAGAAAGTTGCTGTTTGGTTATAATTTTTTTCTGTTTGAAAGGTTAATATTCGAAATGTCTTGCGCTTGTATAGATATGAACTGATCTGGGTTTAGTAAGACACAAAAATATCTGTGGCACCCAGTAAAAATCCGATCTCATTAATCAATTTCAATCGTCTGTGAGTTGCTTTCTAAACACTTCATGGTAAGGCGCACGTTCTTACGCTTGAGAGAAGTCTGCCTTTATGTGTCCTCGCTCGTTCGTGAGTTTCTCTACGGTTTTGCAAAAGTCAGTTTTAAGATCTTCTCATCCTTATAATCGCTTTCTCATTGTCTATGCGCATGCGCTGTTCATTAACTAAACGTCAAACCATTTGTCTATAACAGAGGTCAGCCTTACGGTCCTGCGCAATTTAACCACAAGAAGAAGAGAACTTAACACCATAGCTGGGCGGAGGAGGATGAAGCTCAAGTAAGAACTACGTGCCTCTGAAGAAGACGAATTCTCCTGCATTATTTTCGACAAGATGATCCCTAGGGCACTCTTTACATGTCCGAGTCTGCCATTGCTTATCCCAGCAATATTTCATTTTTTTTTTTTCACTTTTCACTTGGGCGTTCGCCCAGAACAAGAATTCTATTTCCTGTCTCCTGTCCTGTCTCGTCACTTTGACTTTCTATCCCCACATCCCAATTTCAAATTCAGATTGGCCAATTTTGACTCTAACCCAACCGTATTTTTAGCCAGGAATTGTGACCTACTTACATATCGAAACTGCAAATAAAACTGCTGTTGTTGTAGTTCGTGGTAATGATAAAAACATTTATATTAAAAATATCGTGGCAATGATAACTGTCAGAAAATACCCAATTTCTATTCAAGAAACATTAGGCATTCATTGACTGCATAACTGGTGGTAGAGTCAGTGAAAATTTATTTAATATTTTTCTTGAAACAATTTTTCAAGAAATTTGACTTCCCGAGTTTACTGTTATCATTCTTCTTTGTGTTGTTGGCAGTTTCCGTCCAAGCTTTTTGTCTAAAATAGTGTGCAAACACAGCATCTTGATTGCGATTATTGTTTTTCTTTTAGTTACATGTACAACTCGTTTTTGCCGTTACTCCTCTTGGAAGACTTCAACTGATGTAGATTTTATTTTTCTGTAAAACTATTTTATGTCATAGTACCAAATTATAGGTCTCGATTAAAGAATGTTTAATTATTTTCATTGATCTGAGAAAATATGTTGTATTTCGATGATAGTTTAGACATTTTAGAACGAGTTGGACGCTGTGCATGACATCCACAGGAGGGGAGAGATCTAGCCAGGCTGTTTTATTTATGGGCAAAAGTTCCAGGTATTTTTCATTAAAAAACAATCACTGCTGTTTTTTTATACTTTATTTTTGTGGGGCGTTACCCATTTAACTATGGACTCTTCCTACCAGTATATTAACTGAGAGTTAATCACACTCGTGGCTCCAGTTCACGCCCAGGCTTGACGTTTTTGGATTTTTAGCCCGGTTGGTGTTACTTATTGTGTTCTTTTTTGACAGGTTTTGGACCTATTTTTGAACTTTATTTATATTGGTGCCCGTTTTGGACAGTTGTTAACTTAATTTTAGTTGTCTTTTCGTTTGTTTTTACTTTTTTTTTCTTGGTTTAATTTTATTTCTCCTTTTTCAGATTTTATTTCAGATTTTGTGTTGTTTTGTATTTTATTTTATTTTTGAAATTCGTTTTTATCTCATTTTATTTTACTGCACCACATATTTTTGAATTGATAAAAGAATTTACCAAGATGGCCGACCAGAGTCAGTCCATCGTTAAAAAACTATTCTCCCCTAAAAAGGACCCGCCGATAAAAATGGTGCTACACATTTGTGCCCTGATAAGGATATTATTTCAAAAGGGGGACCCTACAAGAATAAGAAGGATGAGAAGAATGAAAACAAAAATGAAGACGAGAAGAAAGAAAAAGCAGTGACAACGACGAAAGAATCAACTGGTGTAGCGACTGGGGAATCACCCTCTGTGTGGAGTCCCCCCCCAATGCATAGTCAATGTGGCGGAGTTTGTCGAGAGAGCTAAGCAGTACGTACATCTGATCACTGATGGCGGGCTCTTAGTAGATCTCGATACAAAAGAGCGCATTGCAAAAAGAACAGTGTCGGTCTTTGTGCTTGACAAGCTAACGCGCAAAATTTGTCGTAGCATAAAAGGCACAGTGATGAAATCACTGATTTCCTTGGGGGTTAAGCCCCAACAGATTGTGAAAGGTGTTGGGTATTTCATGTAGGACGTTCTGTTGCTCACGCCCGAGGACTGTGGAGATGACTTCCCGTGATTTCATTCTCCGCATAGAGTACCTAGGACGGCGGAGGACCCAGGTAACGGTTCATGAGATTCCTCACTATATTCTCGGTGAGCCCTTAGGGGCATATTTGATGCACTATGGCCCTATAGTAAGTGTGACTCCGGAATATGAGGTGGGTGAGTGGAGGTTCGAGTTGATGATAGTGAGGCCTTCATCTCCATTCCCAACTGCTTGGAGATTGGCGGGAAAACTTTCCCCGTCATTGTGATGGGGAGAAAACCGACGTGTTGGAAGTGTGGCGTGATTGGTCACCTCGCCTCTTCCTGCCCAGAGAAGAAAGCCTCTGGAGTCCCGCCAAAAGCCAATCCCCCTCAAGCTGAATCCTCTACTTCTGTGACGCCTGTAATGGGCCTACCTGCGGCTGGCACCGGTGGTGTAAAAGCCCCGGTTGGGTCTCTTAAAGAGCCCACATTGCCTGTGCAAAAGAAGGCGAACGGTGCACAGGAATGGCCAATCGTGGGTAGAGTAAAAGGGAAGCCCCAAGCAGCAGAATCTCAGTCCCAGATGTCCCCTAAGGACAAGGGCACTAACAGTCCTAAGGGTGAGGCCCCGGCTAGCTATGCCGAGAAATTACATGAAATATGTAAGAAATATGACCCCGGTTATGAAAATCGCTAAAGATAAAAGAATTGGATAAAAAATTAAGAAAATCAGCAGAAACATCACCATCACAAAAACAAATTCTACCCACTCATCACCTAAAATTAGAGCCCCTCCCTATAACTAAATCACTACCCTTAACCCCGACCAAATTGACAACACTTACAAAATCCACTACACCTAAAAAGAACTGACTCATCTGCTCGTCCCTCAGCCTCAGCTCCTGTATCTCCTACAAACAAAAAGGACAAAAAGAAACGCTCACGCTCATTGACACCAACCCCCCAAAATGTGTCCACTCCCTCAACGTTAGAGTATTCTCCCATCTCATCACCCGCTACATCCCCTGCTCCATCTCCTGCTCCGTCTCCTGCTCGCAGCAAAACTCAAAAGAGACAGAAGTCCTTCAAACATGGATCAGAAGGAAAGCAAAAAAAGACAACAGTTGCCTTACAACACCGGCCGGCCAAAATGTCTGCCGTATAAACCCAAATCAGTCGGAAAGAGCCAAGCAATATGGAAACCGGATACAAGCGCTAAAATACCTGCTATCCTTTCAGAAGCTTGGCGACAAACCCATAGATAATCCTCGAAATTTCCCTTTTGTCCAAAGAATCCTGTCGGTAATCCGGACTGGCCCAGGTTCCCGGCAGGCTTGGGCAATGGTGGATGAGGCATTGAAAGCCTTTAATGATATGAATCCACCCATAATCATAACAGAAAATGAGCAAATAAAGAATCTCAGGCAATATTGCTCAGAGAGGCTCAGTTTTTGTTCACCCCTCCCTATATAGAGCATTAAAATTAACTTTCCCCTGGGATATTGGCGACCTTGCCCACAAGGGCCGCATTGACACTGAAATGGGCGGAGGATCCATGGGCGGGGCTGTCGGTATCCTGTCCCCGATCATGTTTAAAGGAGGTGCTCAACGCTAGAGTTACTAACAATGGATCTCTTTTTAGCTAGTTTAAATGCCCTGGGGCTGAGGTCGGAGTCTCACAGGGCGAAACTCGTTCGTGACCTTCAGCGCCTGGGGGTGGATATGTGTTCTGCAAGAGACTCGTTTCCATTCTGGTGACCATGAGGATATTCTGTCGAAGGGGTTTCACCTCTTCTCAGCATGTTATGATAGCCGCTCTAGGGGTGGGGTCTCTTGGCTGGTTAAATGTTCTTTGAACGCTGATTGTACACTTGTCTTCGGATACTGAAGGTAGGCTTTGTGTCCTGGACGTTACCATAAACGAGCAGACTTTTCGTTTCATTGGGGTTTATGCGCCCAACGCGAGTGGGGAGCGGGCCGACTTTTTTCGGCTGATCGATCCCTTTCTGACGACATCTCAACGGGTAGTTTTAGCGGGTGACTGGAACGCCGTCCTCGATCCCGAGATAGATCGTACGGGTACTAGATCGGGTACTAACAACCCGGATGTAAAACCATTTCGGGACTTTATCGACAGGCTTGATCTTGTCGATAAGTACCGGAATGAGCTTCCCCGGGAATTAGCATGGACTTGGACTAATAGGGGCGGCTCGGCTTCGGTGTTGCGTACAAGCTACATTGACCGAGTACTAGTTAGGAGAGTCGACTTAGGGCTCTTAGGCTGTCCAAGTTTTCATATAGTTTATTCGGACCATAGGCTTGTCCGAGTTCGTCTAAACTTAGATAAGGCTAGGATTAGAATGGCTGGCTACTGGAAATTGAACACATCGTTGTTCGATGAGAAGGATTTCCAGGACCAGCTGCTACTAACCATAAAGCGGGAGTTGACGGGGGCCGTAGTTGGGAATAAGTGGTGGGGACACCTTAAGTCAACCATTAGGTCGTTTGCCACTGAATATAGTAAGCGACTCAACCGAGATAGATTAGCAGCGCAGACGGCACAAGAAACT
The DNA here is from genome assembly GCA_037127315.1 of Ascarosepion bandense. Classification (NCBI taxonomy): domain Eukaryota; kingdom Metazoa; phylum Mollusca; class Cephalopoda; order Sepiida; family Sepiidae; genus Ascarosepion; species Ascarosepion bandense. Next base: position 736,984 of record JBBBDQ010000546.1, read on the forward strand.
AGAGGAGAAAGGGCTATCAAATCGAGAGATAGTGGGGAAATAGCCGTAGCTAGGGCAGAGCTGGCCTCCGTGCTTATCAAGAAGGACCAAGCTCTGGTAGTTAGGGCTAGGTTAAAAAGAATGTCTTCCGAGGCGACAAATATGGCCGCTGAACTGCGAGCTGAACAAGTCCGAAATATCGCAAGTCGATACATCGATGGCGTCACATTGCCGGATGGGCGGACCGTGACTACAAACGATGGCATATGTAAGGCATTTCGATCTTATTTTCAGGATCTTTTTACCAAGGAGACCGTTCTGAGCGAAGCTCACTTCGCCACCTATTTAGCTGACTTTCCTCGCCTTGAGGCGGCTGAAGCGGCTGGGTGCGAGGGTCCAATAACAGAGGCGGAAATCTGGGACGCGCTGAAGCAGGTCGGTCGTGACAAGACTCCGGGTATTGATGGTCTTCCCTACGAACTGTACTTGAGGTAGTCGCACGTGCTTGTCCCTCTGCTGGCAGTGATGTTCAACCACTGGATGAAGAACGGGTGTATTCCCGATCGCTTCACCAAAGGTGTGATCAAGCTGCTTCGTTAGGATAAGCACGGAGGGGATGGGATTAGTAATTTTCGGCCCTTAACTATGTTAAATACAGAGTTAAAGATTTTGGCCAAGGTCCTAGCCAACCGTTTGCAGGCTGTCCTGCCTAGTCTGATTGGCCCCGAGCAGACTTGTGCTGTGAAGGGTAGGACTATTCAGAACAACCTTCATACGGTACGCTTGATTTTAGAAAAAGTCGACGGAGAAGCCGCGCTGATCAATTTGGATCAGTCCAAGGCTTTCGATAGGGTTGACCATCAATTTCTCGGATCTGTTCTCGAGGCGGCAGGTTTCGGGCCGCACTTTTGCGCCTGGATACGTCTCTTGTATCGGTCCTGGAGCTGTGGTGGAAGTGAATGGAGTAAGGCCGAAGCCTTTCATGTTGTCCAGATCTATTCGCCAAGGTTGTCCTTTGTCGCCTATGCTGAACGTTCTTGCGTTGGAGCCATTCCTCCGCAAGTTAAAGGCAAATCCGGTCCTACAAGGAATTACCCTCCCTGGTTTGAACACCTCGGCCAGGTATTCTGCCTATGCCGACGACGTGACTGCTTTTGTGCAAAGCAGTGCCGAGATTCACGAAGTCGGAAAGGAAATCAGCAGGTATGAAATGGTAACGGGAGCCAAGATCAACCGTGATAAGTCTGTGAGCTTGCGGTTGGGTTCGTGGAAGGGAGTTTCTCTTCCCGGGCCCTTCAGCTGGACAGATGGGCCTGTGAAGATACTCAGCGTCTTTTTTGGCCCCGACCTCCAGTTGGAGATGAATTGGTTGGAGGTCCGAGAAAAGGCTGAGGCTGCACTTCGTCTGTGGACTCAGAGGAATCTTTCCTTGAAGGGGAGGGCGGAAGTTTGTGCTTCGCACATCTACCCCCTCTTACTTTACCGACTCTCGGTTCTTCCCCTTCCGTCCGCCGAACTAGTTTTACTAGTAAGAGTATTGTTCCATTTTTTTGTGGCGCAATAAAGCTCCTATGGTGCGTCGCGAGGTCTGTTACCTCAATCCTGCTGAGGGCGGTCTAGGAATGCCCAACGTTGAGATGCGTCAACATACGCTGCGGCTGAAATTCTTAGATCGAATGTGTGCGCAAGACGAGGGTAACGGCCTTTTCTGGAAGGAAGACTCTAGGAAAGCTTTTCCAGCTTTGAGAAGTGTGCATGAGGGAGAGGAGGGGGCCCTGCGCAATCCTCGTGCCGAGTGCTCCTTCTATCGCGAGTGTCGACGTGCTCTGGACTACTTCACACGGGTGAAGGAAGGCCTCTCTGACACCCGACTGTTGTCTCCTAAGGCATTATATCGTGTGTTAGTACGGGGGTGACGCCAAAGATGATCTGAGGGAGGAGTTAGGTTTGACGAATGAGGAGTTTCGCTCTCTCTGGCCTTGGGCGCCCGGGTGGAGGTGTCTCAACAACGACGAGGCATCGCTTACCTGGCTGGTGTTGCGGAAGGCTCTCTGGGTCGCCAAGAAGCTCCATGCAGCGGCGTTGGTAGTTACGCCAAAGTGCGTGCGCTGTGGTGTGGGGGTGGAGTCTTTGGACCGCATCTTCTTTCACTGCAGGGTCGTGCGGCCGTTGTGTGAGTTAATTGAAGGCTACATGGTTCGCGTCTTGGGTGGAAAGTTTTTTTTTTGTCCTTGAAGCCAGTGCTGTTTGTTGTGCAATGTTGTGCCTCAGTTGAAAAAGAATGAACACTATGTGTTCTTGTGTTTACTCAGCATTATGAGTCGTGATTTGGACGACGCGAAAGAAGGAATTTTATGAAGGTGAGAAGTTTTCCTCTTCTCACCTGGTTTTGTTTTTAAGCATCAGCTTAAAATCAAAATCAGGGCAGAAAGGAGGCGGCTCTCTTCATTAAAATTTGGTGAAAGGTGGGTGACTGCTTCGCGTTCGGTGTGCGTGAAAGGGGCTAATTTAGAGTTCCATCTGGAGGTGACCTAGGCTAGAGGATATTGGTCACCTGCATTAAACATGATCAGCCCAGCCCAGTGTTAGTTTAGCTTAGGTCAGTTTTCGTTTAGTTTTGAATAATGAATTTTAACTTAGCTAGGGTATGAATGGTCATAACCCCTCCCCACTTTTATTTTTGTTCTCTTTATCTTTGGTTAATATTTCCCATCCCCTCCCTACTCAGGTGACAGTGATGGCGGTTCTCTGGTATCTGTGGGATGCCTTTTTGTTTCGAGTGTGTGATTTCGTAATTGTTATCGTGTCTAAATGTGTGAGTAATTGTAGATGTTATAAATGTTATTTATTTTTACTAACCCCGCAGTTTTTTCGTCCAGTTAACCGCAATTTCGGCCACATTTAGACTGTGAGGGCTTCCCCATACTAACATCAGTTTTGTTTAGTTTTTGTAAATAATATTTGAATCATCAAAGGACATTGGGAATTTGTTATTTTATCATCCCAGCCCCCACAAAATTGTACATAATTAGTTTAGGTAGGATTCCCCAGAGCGAGTGTGGCATTGTGGTGTTTGTAAGATAGCGTTGTGCGACTGGATTGTTTTGGTGAAAGAAATATAAGAACGATTGGGTCAGTGATAGGCTAGTTAAGTTAACGATAGGACAGAAAATGACCCCCCCCATCCCCATTTTAGGCCTTGTGCCATATTTATACTACTTTTTATGTATAATAAATAATTTCAGTTCAGCTCAGCACAGTCTGTCTGTCTGTCTGTCTGTCTGTCAGTGAATAGTAAGCTAAGCTTATATTTACTCTTTTCTCTTGTATCTATTTTTGACTGTTTTTTTTTTAATCATTTGACCCCAAGCAAGGCATTCCACTGCCACTATTGTGCAAGGGGTTACATAGAGGAAAGTGATGAGAAAGAGAGGTTAGTTATAGGAAATGTCAGGAGGAGGGTGATAGACGGATGAGGATACCGAGGATGGGGGTTGGGTAGATGGGAAGAGTGTTTGAGGGAATGGATGTGAGTTAATGTGATAAGAGGTGTCTATTGAACTTACATTTAAATTCCTGGAGATTGTAGCTGTCGAGGGAGCAAGTATATGGAAGGGAATTCCACAAGCGGGAAGTGCGAGAAAAGAAGCTATTAGAGTAGAAATTGCGGTTTAATATGTATTGTCAACCTTACTACCGTGTTTCGAGTTATCATTTCGTGGTCCCATCACCGGTTCACATCAACTGGCGACGAAGATGAGATTAGTTGATGTGGACCGGTGATGGGACCATGAAACAACATATATTAAGTCAAAAATAGATACAAGAGAAAATATAAGCTTGGCTTACTAGTGACTGACAGACAGACAGACAGACACTGTGCTGAGCTGACTTGAAGCCACGAGAGTGGTTAGCTCTCAGTTAATATACTGGTAGGAAATTCCATAGTTAAGTGGGTAACGCCTCACAACATTTATATTTGGAAAACTGTCTAAAATCTAGCTGTGATTTTGACCTCTCAACCCCGAAAAGCTTCTAAGAAAGGCAACGCTTAAATATGTTGTGTCGTTTTTACACAAATAAGTAGTATTAATATTATATGCACATTCTCTCCTGATGACCTCCAATTAATTTAAATATAAATTCGAGAGGAAGACATTAAAAGAAATTCAATGAAATCATATTCTGTAGAGAGGCTCGGTGGAAATGTCATTGGCATGAGGAGCATTACACATTCAGCTCGCTTCAAGTGAGTTTCAATTACTTTCCAGATAATACATTCTTTCTGTTTATTTAATGAATGGTGCATGGCTAACCATATTGTTAATTCTTTGAATTTTGTTTCTCCAATATCTTTAAAGAGGACAGAAAGTGCCACGCTGAAATCATGAAGATTTCGCTAAGGAAAAAAAAACAAACATTTCTAAAATCTATCTAAACTTATTTATAAATGGAACTCTGTGTGTGTGTCCGTGTGTCCGTGTGTGTGTGTGTCCGTGTGTGTGTGTGTGTCCGTTACATATAAACTCCGAAACGGCTGAACCGATTTTCATGAAAATTTACACACTTGTACTATAAGCGTTTGCGAGTGTTCTTAACTAGGTTTTGTGACGAGGTACCCTCGGTAAATATCGAAAATCGAAAAAAGTCGGGTTATAGGAGTGGTCCGATTTTAATCAAATTTGATACACTCATAGACAAAGACATAAGAAACGATATTCAGAAGTTTCAAGGTTGCAGTTCTTGCAATAGTGCAGAAAATCGATTATATATATATATATATATATATATATATAAAAGGCAACATGTTTGTGTGTGTCTGTTTATCTGCCTGTATATCTGTATTTTTTTCAGCCCTTTTATTTTAGTTTTTGCTTCGGATTTGGCTCTAAGTAGGTATAATTCTAGTTCTTAGACTCAGCCATAATACCATTTACTTAGAGGACTTATTTAGCCTTCAAAATTCAGTTTATGATGAAAAAATCATATTTCATATCGATACCAGAAAATCAAAGTTTGACTTACATTCATTCATTTTTTTTTTTCAGTCTATGGTTTCGCTTTAACTGGAAATAATTATTACTTTTTAGTCTTTCCTGCCAACATTCAAAGAGTCTGAGCTTCAGGACCATGGATTAGTTTTAATGCTTTCATTACACCCGAGCAACGCCGGGCTATACTGCTAGTGTTATATAATATCGTTCCTTTTATGTGACAGTGACTGTAGGACTTGAAACAATAAAAAAGCGGTTCTACAGAAAGATGCTGAGAATTTTATAGACCGAACATGTTAGCACCAACGAAGTACTAGGGATAATAGAAACAAAAAAGACACTTATACTTAACTTTCAGAGACGGTTGATATTTCTAGCGCACACGATGAGGAAAAAGGGATTGGAAAATTTGATACTCACAGGACAGAAAGATGCCGATAATATTATGGGCCGAACATGTAAACAACGACGAACATTTACAGAAAATTGAAACAAAAATAGATTTATACTTAACATCATGAAGAGAAAACTGAAATTCCTAGTACACAATGAAGAAAGAGGGCTTCGAAAATTTGATACTCACAGGACAACAACGCAAGGTTTACGAGATATATAAAAAAAGACCAAATTTATTAAGAGCTACAAAGGACAGGAAATTGTGGAGAGCCATGAATGCTTACGCCCTCAGACACGCCACATACAAGAAGATTACCAACCACAATTATCAATTTTTTCTTTCTTTTATTGTCACTTTTTAGACATTTTTCTGAGAAAATTTACTCAGATCGTTCACACAAAGTTAAGCAAAGTCGAACCTGGTCAGTACCCAAATGGGTGCCTGCTTGGGAATACCAGAAGTGCCGACTGTGGAAGCGATCTCCACCCGGTTATATGCAAACTAAGAGCGAGGCTTTGGTACCCTTGTATACCAGTCAGCCAGCCATGAGCTGACACACTTGATAGTTCACCAATAGAAGAGTTAACGAATCAGAAGGCTCAAAATATTCAATGCGACGTGTATAAAGGCGACCATATTTTCCTGAGTATTGGCGATATAGTCAGATTCAGTAGAGTGTCTGACTCGTGAGTGTTAATCTTTGACGTTGTTTCATTGAACAGGTTACGTACTGCGCTGTATTCTATATTAATAAACCATGGTGGACATGGTCAAGTCATGGGCCTAGCTATGGGTAAAATAACAACTCTTTCTACTTTTTTGCTGTGACCACAACCCAAATTTATTATATTGTTACTAATGTTTTTTAACCTGAAATACTTAACAGTGAACAAAATGATATAGCTAATTTTTTGTGGATATTAATTTAAAAAAAGATATGAATACTAAAGTATTTGTTCCATATGAATATTGACTTTACTAATATTTTGGAAGAAGATTCCACAATGTACCCAAAATGGTAAGGTGTTGGAGTTTTGGGGTACCCTTTTATACTAGTGAGCCAGCCATGAGCTGACTCATTTGATAGTTCACCAATAGAAGAGTTAACCAATCAGAAGGCTTAAAATTCTCAATGCGACGTGTATAAAGGCGACCATATTTTCCCGAATATTGGCGATATAGCCCGATTCAGTAGAGTGTCTGACTCGTGAGTGTTAATCTTCGACGTTGTTTCATTAAACAGATTACGTACTGCGCTGTATTTTATATTCATAAACTATCGGAGACATGGTCAACAGAAACTACGGGAGAATGAAGAAGCCTAATGCAGCACCAAGAATACAATATAACACACCCGTGAATGACCTCAACCTGCAGGAAAAGTGCAAGAACAGAGTGAAAAAAGAATATACCAAGGACGGACATATTGGAAATAGAAATTCAAAATAGGACGCTATAAAAGAAGCATTAGTGACATCGGCCAATGATATAATCTCAAAGAAAAACAGACGTAGAAGGAAAAATGAGTGGATCACAGATGAGAATCTGAACATGATGAAAACGATACAGAAAATAATGCCAAGGCAGGGAACGAAATACATGGCACTACACAAGGAAACAAGGAGCAAATACAGACAAACGAAAGAGGAATGGCTCAACGACAAATGCTCAGAAATAGATTGAGAACGACCAATAAAGGGAACATGCATAAAATATTAAAAAAATAAGGGATCTAACAGGACAAAAAAAAAACATACTTACTCAATGGGATGCCTAAAATCCAAGGACGAAACACTCGTATTAGAGAAGGATGAAATACTTCAGCGACGTCAAGAATATATTAGAAATCTCTTCCGCAACACGTGAGAGCAACCGACAATACACAGGAATATGGGTTCGACTAGAAATATTAAAATCTGAAGTGGAAGTTTCACTGGTCACACTGATTAGAGACAAAACCAGATGCTATTATAATACAGATGTTGGGAACCTTAGACGATTTCAGCGCAGACAAAATCACAGAGATTATAAATGAAATCTACAACAGTGACAAAATGGCGGAAGACCTAAGCAGATCGGTTTTCATAGCGCTGCCTAAGAAGCCAGGTGCAAATAAATGGGAATTCCACTTAACAAGCAGCTTAATGAATCACGTAACAAAAATCACCATCCGAATTCTGATAAACAGAGCGCACATCAGAATTAGACGGGAAATAGAACAAGAACGGTGCGGTTTTGCCAAGGACATTGGAACAAGGAACGCAATATCTATGCTGAGAGTGTTATCAGAAAGGGCAATAGAAATAATGAAGAACGTGTACCTGTGTTTCATCAACTATGCAAAGGCATTCGACAAATTAAGCCACAAAGACCTGATAGATATGCTAGGCAACCTTGACGTTCTTGGGAAAGACCTTAAAGTAATCGAGAAACTTTTCTGGCAACTAACTGCCTGTTCATATAACATATTTCCTGCCTGTTCATATAACATATTTCCTGCCTGTTCATATAACATATTTCCTGCCTGTTCATATAACATATTTCCTGCCTGTTCATATAACATATTTCCTGCCTGTTCATATAACATATTTCCTGCCTGTTCATATAACATATTTCCTGCCTGTTCATATAACATATTTCCTGCCTGTTCATATAACATATTTCCTGCCTGTTCATATAACATATTTCCTGCCTGTTCATATAACATATTTCCTGCCTGTTCATATAACATATTTCCTGCCTGTTCATATAACAGGAAATGAGTTCAGCAGGTACACAAAGATAGGAAAAAGTGTAAGACAAGGATGTGTATTTTCACCAGATTTATTCAAGCTATACAGCTAAACCTTTCTGAGAGACCTAGAAGTCCTGCCAGAATTCGTCCTTAGTGGCCGCAATAAGAACAATATAAGATACGCAGATGATACAGAGCTAAGAGCAGATACAAGAAAAGAAATACAAGACCTCTTTCGGGAAGTAGTTAAAGAAAGCGGAAAGAAAGGACTATAAATAGACTACAAGAAAACTGAATGCATGGTAATCAATAAAAAGAATGGCCCAAAATGCCAACTACATGTTGTGGATATGAAAATCAAACAGTCCTCAACTCCTCAACGGACAAGGTTGAATGCTTTGCTCGTAGATTCTCGACCAATTCGAGACTGGATTCGTTTGGAGTTTATACACCCGACTTCCCACCTAGAACTGAGGCTCAATTGAATGACGTCCACATCACACCTTCGCTGATTTCTAGCATAATCTCAAAACTTGACCTTCACAAAGCGAGTGGTAGGGAAGGAATCCCAATCATAGTCTTGAAGAAATGTGCCCCTGAACTCTCCTCTGTCCTTTCTAAGCTCTACAACTTCTGCCTATCTTCTTCCCGCTTTCCTGCCTGTTGGAAGTCTCCTTTTGTAGTTCCTATATTTAAGAACACTGGAGAACCCTCGGGCCCCGCAAATTACCGCCCTACCAGCCTTCTTCCGATCTTTGGCAAAGTGTTCGAAGCCATTATCAACGCCGAGGTCGTTCAGCATCTCACAGCCCATAGGCTCCTCTTGGACAAACAGTATGGCTTCCGCTTCACCAGGTCTACTGCTGATATACTAACGACCATCACCGAGTATATATACCAGGCTCTCGACAAGAATGGTTAAGCCCGAACCGTTGCCTTGGATATCTCTAAAGCGTTCGACAAAGTCTGGCATACTGGCCTTCTACGGAAACTGCGAAGCTATGGTATAACTGGACTTTTGTTGAACTTAATCCAGTCATTCCTCTCCAACCGCACATTGAAGGTGGTATTAAACGGACATGCCCCCCAGAACTACCCTACAAATGTGGGTGTCCCTAAAGGCTCTATCCTAGGTCCGACGCTCTTTCTGATCTACATCAATGATCTTCCCGACGCCATAACATCCCAAGTAGGCATGTACATCGATGATACTACAGTCTACTCTCACCTCGATCAAAAATCTGGTGTGGGCAACAAGGTGAACCTCGCTGCCGAGCTTGAAAAGGAACTCCAATCCGTGGTGGACTGGGGTAAGGTAAGAAATGGCTCGTAAATTTCAATTCTTCCAAAACGAAGCTGCTATTACTTAACCATCATAGACAACCGCACCTACCTCCCATTAGCATGGAATAGGCTTGCCTCCCAGAGACTAAAACACTACGCCTCTTTGGTCTCACACTCTCAGCGGACCTTAAGTGGAATGACTTCATCGAATCCATTGCTAAATCCGCTGCTATGAAAGTCGGTTCGCTGTGCAGGGCCCGGAAGTTTTTTCCATCTGAATCTATCCTGCACATATCTAAATCCGCCCATGTATTGAATACTGCTGCCACATCTGGTCGGTTGCCCCTGCTATTCTCCTCGGGGTTCTTGAAAAAATACAACGTAGAATCTGTAATGTGATCGATACCGACTTGGCTGACCGCCTGCAGTCACTGACGTGGCTTCCCTGTGCCTCTTCTATAAATACTTTCACGGCTTCTGCTCCCATGAACTTAGATCACTAGTGCTCCCTAGGTACGAATTTTCACGAGATACTAGATTAGCTACTAGGTCCCACCCTTTTACGGTGAAACCGATAAAATGTAACCGCAATTTCTACTCCAACAGCTTTTCTCGCACTTCCCGCCTGTGGAATTCCCTTCCGCATACTTGCTTCCCCGACAGCTACAACCTCCAGGAGTTTGAATGTAAGGTCAATAGACACCTAAAACACTAACTCGCACCCATTCTCTCAAACACTCTTCCTATGTACCTCCTTACTTGTCTATCACCCTCCTTCTGACATTTCTTATATCCAATTGCTCTATGTAACCCCCTGCGCCATAGTGGCAGTGGAATGCCTTGCTTGGGGTGAAATGGTTAATTAAATACCTTAGAAATTTTATAACAGAGAACGGAAAGTGTGATACAGAAATCTGAAGGCGTATTGGCATAGCCATGGATGCATTCCAGAAACTGAGTTGAGTATTAAGAGACAAAAAAATGTCGCTGGAAACGAAGAAGAGAGTACTTGATTGTTATATGATGTCTGTTCTTTAATATGACAGCGAATGCTGGCCAATTTCATCAAAGATGAAGGAAAGACTTGAAGCAACCGAATAGTTCTACAGAAGGATGCTGATAATACTAT
>JBBBDQ010000546.1:755000-812854 GCA_037127315.1 Ascarosepion bandense
ACGCTGAAGTTCAAAAAGCCTATGAATCAAAGAGGAGGCTCATTTTTATAATGATGTAATTCAACCAAGTCAGTCGTAGCAACCCCGGATAAAAAATCATAAAAGTACATGATTTATTCGTTAAATTGAGATGGAGATTGAAATGAGAGATTGCAGAATTCTAAGAATATAAGATCCAGTTACGTCAAGAGGAAAGGAAGAAGTTGTAATAGACCAAATCGATCATCAGATAAGATATCGGCGCAGATTTGCAAAGCATATAACGTTCAGTTGAAGAAACGAAAGTGAAGAAAATTGCAGAGGTTTGATACGGTCGGGCAGCATTCGAACCTAAGTATATGTAAAAAAGAAAGAAGAAAAAAAGAGAGAGAAAAGAAAAAAAGAAAAGAAAAGAGAACCGAATAGATAAAGACAAGTCATTATACTTTTGGCCCTTGTGTTATAAATAAACGCATGCATCCACCAACAATGTTATTGCAAACATCTTACCGCACGCTCAATAATATTGGGTATATCCTATCCCATTTTTGTATTATGTGTTGATTTTCTGCATTCGTCGTAATTCGTTATAATTCGACAAGTTTTGATATCCCAACAGAGGTTTTGAGATTTAATCCCAGTTGTTTGTTCATTGAACATTCTCACTCAGACTTTATTTTTCTATTTTCTTATTTTATATTTGATTGTTGCATTGTTCCTGTTATGTATCAAAATTTATATCAAAACCATTTCGCCTTGTGTTCATCTCTCGGATTGTTGGTCAGTTCATGTGTTCATAAAGAAGCGACCTGGGAAAGATTATATTCGATAATACCGACCAAAAAACATCTTATCTATTATTCTTATTTTATTGATATTGTCCATTCTATACGCTCTAAGAGGGACAACTCGTATCCATCAAGTGATGTGTCGAATGTAAATATCCCCAAATGGTCGGCGTATAATCATAATATGATTGTCGACGAGGAGGGCATATGACAATATATATATTCTCATTCAGTAATGAATTAGAGCACTCTGGCTATTGGGTGTGCATAATGATAATATACACGCTAAAAACTATGCCTTCTTCTACCGAGCGCCCATAGCCCAGAGGTAGAATCGTCGACTTATGCCAATTCGGTCGAGTTTCAAACCTGGGTTAAAAGCAATCGGGGTCTAACCGTACTGATGAGTTGTGATACAGTGAAACAAATCAGTCTGCGAATGACTATATATATATATATATATATATATATATATATATATATATAGATGATAAAATATAGTTCTAAGGTGTGATATATTTTTGAATAAATTCCACTAAATCAGCAAAAGAGCGTATGTAAATTTAAAAGTAGACATTGATATCAATACCAAGCGGCGACAGTTCATGTTTGAACAGAAGCTTCAGGCTAAACTCCATAAATAGACTGAAAATTGTGGTTAAGCGTCAAATAGACTGTCCTCGCTTGATATTGTACAATTTTAGCCATAAAAATGGGATACCATAGAATTATATTTTTCTCATATATATATATATATATATATATATATATATAGTTTGTGTTGTGATAGTTTGACACGAAGATTGTTGCTTTTTAAAGTAGTTTTACTGATAAAAAAAAAACACTTTGGCAAGCAGATTTTTATGGTAAAGTGCTCGATATCGGGAGATAGCGCTTTGATAGTTTCAATGTAAAGAATTTGTCACTTTAACTGAGCAGGTTCATGCCGACTTCGAAGTTTCGTGAGGAGAATGAACAGTGTCCCCAAGAAACTTCGAAGTCGGCATGAACCTGCTCAGTTAATGAGACAAATTATTTACACTAAATTTATATGTAGTCACCGGAGCAATGTGGCTTCCCTGTGTCTCTTTTACAAACACTAAAAAATCCAAAATCACCCAAGAATATCTAAACTTATTTATAAATGGAACTTTGTCTGTGTGTGTCCGTTACCTATAGACTCCGAAACGGCTGAACCGATTTTCTTGAAAATTTACACAGTTGTACTATAAGCGTCTGCGAGTGTTCTTAGCTAAGTTTTGTGTCAAGGTACTCCAGATAAATATCGATAATCGAAAAAATCGGGTTATAGAAGGAGTGGTCTGATTTTAATCAAATTTCATACACTCATACACAAAGACATAAGAAACAATATTCAAAAGTTTCAATGTTGCAGTTCTTACAATAGTGCAGAAAATCGATTATATATATATATATATATATATATATATATATAAAAGGCAAGATGTTTGTGTGTGTGTCTGTTTATCTGTCTGTATGTCCTTTATACAAATCCATAATTTTTATCCGATTCTCACCAAACTTCACACAAATATTCTTTAGGCTGAGTCTGAGCCCCAGGACCATGGATTAGTTTTAAAGCTTTCATTACACCCGAACAACGCCGGGCTATACTGCAAGTTGAACATATAAATAAAGCCTGTAATTAAAACGTAAGTTTTAATGCAGTCTGGTTGCTACACTGTTAGCCCCAATAAAAGTGAGACCGCCACGAGTGCGTAGAGGTTACAATTACAAAAGAAGACTGAGTACAGCGGGTGTTGAAGAAAGGAATTGTATAAATAGGATTCAAGAAAAATATTTTCACGGCTTTTGCTTCGATGAACTTAGCTCACTAGTGCCTCCTATATATAAATTTACTCGGTCCACAAGAATAGCAACTAGGTCCCACCCTTGTACTGTGAAACCAATAAATTGTAAATGCAAATTCTACTCCAACAGCTTCTTTTCTCGTACTTCCTTCCTGTGAAATTCCTTTTCGTTTACTTGCTTTCCCGACAACTACAATCTTCGAGAAATCAAATGTCATCTCCTATTTCCCTAAACTGCATCCTCTCTCTCTCTCATGCTCCCTTCTCCGTCCAGTCTACTCTCATCAGAATTCTCATCCTTCTCTTGCCCTATTCCTGACACACCCTGTAACCTGTCACATTTTCTCATAACTTTCCTTCTATGTAACCCTCTGCTCAACAGTGGCAGCAAAATGCCTTGCTTAGGGCTACACGATTATATATATATATATATATATATATAAACTTATTTATATATGGAACTGTGTGTATGTGTGTGTGTGTGTGTGTGTGTGTGTGTGTGTGTGTCCGTTAACTATAGATTCCGAAACGGCTGAACAGATTTTCTTGAAAATTTACAGTTGTACTATAAGCGTCTGCGAGTGTTCTTAGCTAGGTTTTGTGTCGAGGTATCCCCTACAAATACCTAAAATCGATAATCGAAAAAATCGGGTTATAGGACGAGTGGTCCGATTTTAATCACATTTGATACAATCATAAAAACATATAAAACGATATTCAGAAGTTTCAAGGTTGCAGTTCTTACAATAGTGCAGAAAATCGATAATATATATATATATATATATATATATATATATATATATATAAGGCAAGATGTTTGTGTGCGTGTCTGTTTATCTGCCTGTATGTCTGCCTGTATGTCTGTATATTTTTCAGTCGTTTTATTTTAGTCTTTGCTTCGGGTTTGTCTCTAAGTTGGTATAATTGTAGTTCTTAGTTTCTGCCATGACACCATTTACCCAGAAGACTTATTTAGCCTTCAAAATTCTGTTTACGACGAAAAACTTATTTGATATCGATACCAGGAAATCAAAATTTGACTTACATCCATTCATTTTTCTTTCAGTCTACAGTTTCGCTTTAACTGGAAACAACTATTGCTTTTTAGTCTTTCGTGCCAACGTCCAAAGAGTCTGAGCTCCATGACCATGGATTAGTTTTAAAGCTTTCATGACACTCGAGCAACGCCGGGCTGTACTGCTAGTGTATACATATATATATATATATATATATATATATATATATAAGGTCTATTGAATTCAGCGTCTTACGCAAAGTGCGAATAACCTTCTGAAAACCTGGTTGTCGCAGACGCACAAACATAACCGATATAAAAGCGGTGTCCACCCTTTCAACTCACATGAGTCATCTTCATGAGGGTGAGAAAAAGCAAAGTATGGAAAAGATCAGAAGTAAGTTAATTTTTAATTGCCTTTATGACTCAAAATCATAACAGATACATGCAACTGTAAAGGGGCATCAGTCACATGCAATGAAGTGGATTGTTTCTTTTTTTATATGCATTGAAGCAGAAGGTGTTTGAGATGACGGCCGTTTTTATTAATCTATGCTAGCTTTTGTTGCATAGAAATAGCTTCAATTCACTTTTGTCTTTTTGCGATATCAGATTTATGGAGTATTTTAGCGTTTTTAGTGGGGTGCTGCTAAATATTTTTATAGGTCTTGTATATACACGAATTTCAATATATTACACCAAGTTCGAATTCCAGTTGAATTCATTGCATTCACTTACGCTCAAATTCCCTTGGGAAAGGTATTAATCTATTTCTTCCCTATAGTTATGGGTGAAATTACTAGACAGATTCGGTTCCATAGCCTTGGCTAGCAACTAGTCTACCACAGAAAGTAATGGCAACCTACTGCGGAATAATCTGTCCAGTCAGTCATGTCACTTTCGAGACATGATTGCCCAAGCGTGTATCACGTATGGTACTTAACTGACTGATTGACTGATATACACGAATTATATTTACGTAGCAGGTATTTATCAAACCAATTTTGATTAAAAAGAACTGACAAATCTTTTTAATTTTTATTGTATCGTTCCAATTTTTGGAGATGTTTGAGTATTGGGCTTGAAATTGTGGACAAACTGTCCGAAGTTCATCTTGTGTTATTGTTTTTTTTTTTTCATCTCTTTCTACCATTTCAATCATTTTGAAGAGCAAGTGTGGTGTCTGTGTGATAGCTAGAATTCCTTTGTCTACATCTTGGTACTCTTTGGGAAGCCGGAAGTTTGAAATGGTCTCGTGTGACGTCATGCGTAACAACCATTAGGAACGAAGCTGCACAAAAGAATGCTATTGATTCTATTTCACTTTATTGTATTTATTTAATACTAACATAATACGTACGCACATTAATCATATACTTTTCAAGATACCATTTGCTGTAGTAAATGATATTATATTTAATATGAACTGTTTATTTTGTATAATGACACCTTCTAGGGTTTTGTATCTTTTCTTGTATTGGGTGCTATATAATATTTTGACGTTATCCATTAATGTTATGCTGACGGATACACTTTGGTCTTTTATGATGTACTGTGAACAGACAATACACACACACACACACACATATATATATATATATATATATATATGTGTGTGTGTGTGTGTGACTGAGCAGGATTTCTGTTAGAATTTACTCAATTGATTTTGGTAAAATTGTTAGAAAGATATTTTGTATTAAACTAAACGAAGAACCACGACTAACTATAAATTCAAGCCATTAATAGTATCTTCTAAAACTGATGAGTGTTTAATAAATTATGTTTTGGGGCAAGTATCTATGAAAATGTGCGTTGTGGTACAGTGGATATCGGCTCAGAACGAGAAACCGGGAGGTGGCGAGTTCGAATTCCAGCTGAATCCATTGTATACACTTACGCGCAAATACCCTTGGGAAAGATATTAATCCGTCTCTTCCTTCCAGTTATGGGTTAAATAACAGGACAGATTGGGTTTTACCGCAGAAAGCAATGGCAACCTACTGCGGGATAATCTTCTGCCCAGTCAGTCATGTCTCTTTCGAGACATGATCGCCCAAGCGTGTATCACGTATGGCACTTAACTGACTGATCTATGAAAAGATAAATTCATGGTCTGTGAGTGTTGAAAGCTATTGGGAGTAAGCACGATTCATATCAACAGTTTAGCTTCTCAAGAAATGCAAGTTTGTATCCTAAAATGTATTTAAACAAAGAAAAGCACGCACATTAGCAGGGAAAATATTTTTATTAAAAGAAAACAAAAAAAAAGGCTTTACTTTAGAGGGTAAAACGAGAAACGATAGTTTACCTCTTTTTTATTAAATCATATATGTATTGTTAATCATTTTATTTACTAAGACATTCTTTTATCTGCTTTTCATAGCAGCGCATTAATCAGGCCGTCCATCTACAGAAGTGAAGGGCAAACAGAGCAGATCAGAATTTAACTCAAACTTTTAGCCCATGGAAACTTGCCCGTATACTGCACTACGAGAACTCTATAGGTAGGAAGAAAACAAAATTCAAAGCTATAAACTTGCACTTTATTATTTTCTGACATTTTGTCGACATGGTAATTTTTCTTATTAATGTTGCCTTTATTAGATAAAGTACAGTCAAATATATATATTGTTTTTCAGTATTTGTCTATATTTCTAAGATGAGGTAGTATTTACAGTATTTAAATTATTCGGACTATTGTCCGCATCTTTGTTGCCATTTGAACGACGTTTCAGCCGTTGTACGCTCTCGCC
Source organism: Ascarosepion bandense (assembly GCA_037127315.1). Classification (NCBI taxonomy): domain Eukaryota; kingdom Metazoa; phylum Mollusca; class Cephalopoda; order Sepiida; family Sepiidae; genus Ascarosepion; species Ascarosepion bandense. Next base: position 761,368 of record JBBBDQ010000546.1, read on the forward strand.
TTCTTCAGGCTAGGAATTTCGAACCGAACCCTTTATTACAATCACTGGGGCATATCATTCTCATTCCTTGCATAAAGCCACTTTTGGTAGTCATGAGTTATTTCCCTCTGTTACTTGTTCACCACTGCTGTAGCCTGGTATTGAACTCACAACTCTCTAGGTCAAGTCAACTAACCAACATCTATATCCACTGGGGCATGTGTCCTTAAAGAACAACTGAATTTCTGGGACTTATAAACCTAATGTTCAGTAACCGCTTTTTTACCAGAGTTCATATTGCAACTTTTTTTATGCTAATGGTTTTCTGTAGTATTTTTTTTACTGCAATTGGGACACTAAGCATTTTCTCTGGCACACCGTATTACTGATTTTTTTTTCTTTAATCATTCTTTTTAGTCGCATTTTATAGCAGATTTAATTTATGGCAGTGAGTTAAAAAAGTACAAATCGGGAAGTAAAGATGCTATAAAAGGTAACAGATAAGAATTAAGTTGAAAGAAAATATGAATAAAAATCTAATATAATCAGCAAGCAATAAACCCATTCTTAATAGTATTCAAAATGAACACGTTAACCAATGTATCATATCAAGCATTCTCTATGGTTTTATTTCTTAGTTATTTACACATGGTGTGGTTCAATAGAGGTAACCCTCCAGGTAAGGTGGACCAGCTTACCTCTAGAATCGACGTTCGAAATTTTTGTTCTTTGGATTCGATACCGATCGTTAACCGCAGCAGGAAATACGCACTTCCCTCAGTCGTGAATGAAATCACAAAACAGTCTGTTTTGCGAGTCATTAGGGAATCCGTTGGACAGTGTTAAAAAACAAAAACAAAGACAAGTTTCGTCAATCTAGCGACACCAGTGAATTTTCTAAACGGTAATTCGGGGCCCGTCTCCAGAGAGTTAGTTAGGGGAGCCATTAGCAAGAGTTTTCATACTGAAACTAATTAGTTCTCACCATTTTCATATTTGGGAGTAATACTTTGGTGGGGGCGCTAGAGCAGCCCCTCCGGTGACAGGTCTGTTTAAATTGTTAATTTCTTTTCTAAAGCTAGAGCTATTCTGAAAGTCCAATATTGGCACAAAATTGTGTTTTCTTGAACACTCTTCTAATAAAGAAATGATTCTCAATAATGAGGTTAGTTTTAGACCAAATACCAATGTAATGGTGAAATGGGGCAGCGGTTCGGAATGAGTACTCGAAGAGGCCTGAAATTAAAGCCAAAATACTATGTTTAGAACGGCTCATTATTAAACATAATATACATTCATTGTCTCTTATATTTATTTAACAGTATATGTTTAGAAAATATATATATATATATATATATATTTTTTTTTTTAAAGATTTTAGATTATTACAATGGGTAATACATATTTTACCGCGTCCTGATATTATTATCGCGGCTCGTCAGACACAAATGGTACAACATCATCGGATATTTTGATGACCAACTGTTGTACCATTTGGGTCTGACGAGCCGCGATAATAACATCAGGACGCGGTGAAATATGTATTACCCATTGTAATAATCTAAAATCTTTTATAAATTATATTACTCTGTTAAATTCAATAAATGAATTTAATATTGAGTTCTCTTGAGTTCGTCTCTATCGGACTTTACCTGGATTGTATATCAAGTCTGCTATATATATAATATATATATATATATATATATAATCTCATGCAATATTCATTTGCTAAAAACAATGAAATATTCTTACACTTCAAAATATGTTTTGGCTTCAACTAACCCAAAAAATTAATAAGCTAAAATAAAATAAAAAATTAGTCAGTCACTTAGACAAAGATACAGGTGGCAGAATTAAAATTTCCTACTTTTTATATGCCTGGTGTAATGTTTGTGAAGCTAGAGAATTGATAATGGTAACTTTATGTAACTAATGTTCTGCTGTTTCTTTATTATGACTGATTTCAATTGGTTCTTTAAATATGGTCCCGTAAATCATGTTCGGTTTACTAATGACGAAGCCCACTTTGATCTCTCTGGTTACGTCAGTTACCAGAAATGTTCGCTACAGGGAGGCAAAGCATCGCAAACCGCTTCATGATAGCCCTATACACAGCGAAAGAGTTACTGTTGCAACTGCTGATGTTTGGGGCCTTTAGGATTTTGCTGATGGGAAAGATTAAGCGGTTTTAGTAAATTTCGATTGGTCTGTTCACAAATTTTCTGGAACCAAAATTCACTAACCTGGTAATTCTGGTATTCGGTTTCAGCAGAGTGTAGTTTTGATGTGCGTTGTGGTGCAGGAATGTGCGTTGTGGTGCATTGGATATCGGCTCTGAACGAGAAATCGGAGAGCCGAGTTCGAATTCCCGTTGAATTCATTACAATCACTTACGCGCAAATACCCTTGGGAAAGGTATTAATCCGTCTCTTCCTTCCAGTTATGGGTTAAATAACAGGACAGATTGGGTTCTATAGCCTTGGCTGGCAACCAGTCTACCGCAGAAAGCAATGGCAACCTACTGCGGGATAATCTTCTCCCCAGTCAGTCATGTCTTTTTCGAGACATGATCGCCCAAAGCGTGTATCACGTATGGCACTTAACTGACTGATTGTTTTGCCATTTTCTCTACCTAAAAAAAAAAAAAAAAAAAAAAAAGTGGGATGTTTTATTGACGCACCTTCTACTTTCGTTTGATGAAAATAAATTAAGAAAAAATTCTAATGAGGTAAAAACAATTCTTTTTTTTTTACCTTCAACAAATTTAGTAATGATACCCATAACAATTATTTTTAGATAGGCATCCCTAAAAGTTTATATAGCAGACATTCAGTGAATCTTATATCGCTGATTATTCAAGGATTCTTAACCATGAGCCTTCGAGGTTATCCACTGAAGTAACAACTCGCACACCCGTCTCTTTACATGGAATTGCAGTCAGTTCTATTATGATCCGATATTTATGGCTTTGGTTGAGGGCAAACAAAGGAAGAATGCGAAGTACAGAGTGACTTCATCACTTCCTGTTAAAAGAAAAGAAAAGAAAGAAAAACAAACGGAGGGAAAAGCCTTCCAATGACATTTAAACAACGACTTATGCATATGCATTTCAATTTCAACCTTTTCGCTTTCATAGTTGCCCATCCTTTGATGAATCTGTTAATGTTTTCTCCACCCACTTTTTAACTCTCCAAGGCAAGGAAGTGAGTTTTTTTCACTGTTGTTATGAAAAGGAGAGCAGAATGAAAGGAGAGCAAAATGAGCAGTGATAAAGGAAGAGCTGGAATGGAGGAAGTAAGAGGATGAAACGAGCGCCTATAGTGGTAAACGAAATGTCAACTGGTGCACACAGGAGGAAAAATAATGGCTCGCCGATTGCACACAACCGCCACCCCCAAATTCAATAATAGCGTGACAACTTGATTCGAGTGTTTCTCCATCTAATTGTAAAGATTTCCCATTTTGCTTTTTTGTGTTTATGACAATATCTCGATCGCCGAGCATGGAGCGGAAGAGAGTAAATTTTGACTATAAGACACGACAGAAAATATGACACCGGAATCCAAAGGCAATAGCAAAATATGTCTCTCAAAAGCTAAAAAAAAAAAAAAAACAAGTAAGGAACAAAAAAATTTCTTTAAAAAGAAAGGATGCTGAGCTATGTTATATAATTCTTCTCATATGGCAGTGAATGCTGAACAATTTTCTCACAGATTAAGAGACTTGAGACAACACATGTGGCTCTACAGAACGATGCTAGAATACCATGAACAAAACATGTAAGACGTTTTAAGAAAAATGAAAACAAAAGAAACAGATAATTAGAATCAGAAAGAGTCAGAAATTTATGGAACAATATGAGGAAAAAAGGCTTAGAGAATTTAACACTCACAGTAGATGTTAAAGGCAAAAAATTAAACTAGAGAGTAATCGATCTAACAACATCCTATACGCGAATATATAGACACAACTATATGATAGTTGTCGACATCGTTAATCGAATCGGACTATTTCTAACTCATATGAGTTAAAACAACGATTACATGAACAATTTACAATACTCTTTTTATTTTACACTAAACCATGCAAGTGCGTCACAAAAAGACAACTTATTTGATTAAAATTATCTGCAAAGTAAATTAATTTATGCAGATTATAATATTATGCTACAAAATTAAAAACAAATAATGAATTATAAATATTGCTTGACTTTTTGGGATGAGGAGTTATTGTTTACACTATTAATATTCAAACTGTTAGACTTAATCTTCGTGATTTTATTTATACAGTGATCTAGTTGATACAATTGTTGGCTTGTGAATGTAGTGACATAGTGGTCTTGAGTTCAATCCGTGAATCGGGCAGTGTGAACTTACACTCAGTGGAAACGCCCTAACAATAACTGAGTAGCACTAACTTAAAACGAACTAGGCAAGTTACCCCAAGACACGAACAGTGGAACGTGAACAGTCTATCCGTGTAGATTAAATAAAGGGTACATTTCAGAACTTCTTTTAGGTTACCCAGATTGATATATACCTGTCATCAGCCGAGCATTATCGCCAAGGAATACAATGTTCTTTCTTTTAACATATATAAATCTACCATCTGCCCGTGCATTGAATACTGCTGTAAAATCTGGTAGGGTGCTCCTACTATCTACCTAGGTGCCCTTGACAAAATCCAACGAATCTGTAATGTGATAGATCCCGACTTGGCAGCTGGGATACAGTCACTTTCTCACCGGCGCAATGTGGCTTCCCTGTGTCTCTTCTACAAATACTTTCACGGCTTCTGCTCCGATGAACTTAGCTCACTGGTGCCCCCTATATATATAAATTTACTCGAGCAACAAGATTAACAACTGGATCCTACCCTTTTACTGTGAAACCAATAAATTGTAAGCGCAAATTCTACTCCACCAGCTTCTTTTCTCGCCTGTGGAATTCCCTTCCATTTACTTGCTTTCCCGACAGCTATAATCTCCAAGAATTTAAATGTAAAGTCAATAGTCATCTCCAATCTCACTAACCTGAATCCTCTCTCTGTCTCTCTCATGCTCCCGTTTCCATCCACTCCGCTCTCAGTATTCTCATCCTTTTTACCCATTTCCTGACACCCATTATAACCTGTCACTCTTTTTTATAACTTTCCACCGATGTAAACCACTGCAAAACAGTAGCAATAAAATGCCTTGCTTGGGGCGATATGATCATAAAAAAAAATTCCGGATGATTTCTATCGATAGCTACAATCAGTTGGTCTAATTGACACCCTTAAAGGAGTTGTCGGTAGAAAAATCCTTTCTTATTTCACTATATACAAAACATTTTCTCTGAATATAGGCCAATTTTATCTTCATCTTAAGCAAGGCAGTAGAGCCACAAATATGCAAAGGGCTATTGGGAGTAAAAAAGACTTTAGAAGGAACCAGAAACCCAATCCTAAGAAAGAAACGAGGAATAAACCTTTATTCCTGTTCAAAAGACCGGGGAGTTGTGCAAACCGGATGATAGGCGAACTTATTTTGATCCACGTGTTCTTGATCTCTCCGTTTTAATAAAGTATCCACTTGTTATTGCCCTCAAAAAAGTATTATAAACGAAGCAATAAACTACGATCCAGTAATTTTATTTGCTTATTTGGAAACCAACCATCAATGAAATGTAATGAATCTGGAGTAAATGATTTTCAACGCTTGGTTTAAGTTTGAGTTTGAGATTAAGTTTTGTTTAACGGCGTATCAACCTCTGTGGGCCTATTTAATGCCAAATAGGTGGGGTCTTAAGGTATTTTTTTAAATGTTCAATTATAGGGAGAAGGTTGATTTAGTCAGTTTGAGTTTGGTTTAACGGCGTATCAACCTCTGTGGGCCTATTTAATGCCGAATAGGTGGGGTCTTAAGGTATTTTTTTGAATGTTCAATTATAGGGAGAAGGTTGATTTAGTCAGTTTGAGTTTGGTTTAACGGCGTATCAACCTCTGTGGGCCTATTTAATGCCGAATAGGTGGGGTCTTACGGTATATTTTTTAATGTTCAGTTATAGTGAGAAGATTGATTTAGTCAGATTTTAATTAATTATTTTTATTATTGTTTTTATTTTATAAAACTGAAAATGTATTCTAGTTTCGTATTCAAAAATGTTTTTTGTGAATAATTTTTTTCCTTTAAAAATGTGTTATAGTAATAATTTTTTCTTCAGAAATGTATATTTTTCTATAAAAGTCTATTTTTATGTATATATTTCTATAAAAGTTTATTTTTATACTTTCATAATGTTTTAACCCCAGTTTGGGAGTTAACTAATTGCCCATAGCTGGGATCCTAACAGATGCTACCACTCCACGTCAGGGTGGACCTGGGAACAACAGCAATTAAGAGGTGGTTTCATGCTCCTCACAACCTCCGAATCAGAGGCTTTACTGCCGGATGCAGTTTACCGTCAAACCTAGGAACACAATGCTTGATTTAGGATATTTTCAATTTAGTGACTCTCGATTTATAAGTTATCATTTTTAAGCAATATATTGCTTTTAAACCTCAACAGGTCTACCACACCTTAAAGCATTATGAAACTTCACAAACCTCTTTTGACATATACAGTTACTTCTAGTACCTTTTCTATAAATTGCACTAATCATTTATTTTGACAGAGGAGCTTCATTGCTTGCGTTTCTAGTTGTAAAAGGATGATATTCCGAAAAGGCTCCTAATTTTCTCACGTTTTTAATTTTATAACCAATAAACAACCACAAAATGCACCAGTGATGACAAAAAGTTTATGAAAGACGCACTGATAGGACAAATGTCCATACTTAACTGATCGTGAGCAATTTTTTTTTGTTTTAATCTCACCCCAAGCAAGGCATTCCACTGCCACTATTGCGCATGGGGCTACATAGGGGAAGGTAAAGAGAAGGAGTGGTTAGACATAGGGAATGTCAGGAGGAAGGTGACAGATGAGTAAGGATACCGAGGATAAGGGTTGGGCAGATGGGAATAGTTTTTGATAGAATGGGAGCAGGTTAGTGTGTTAGGTGTCTATTGACCTTACATTTAAACTCCTGGAGATTGTATACGTCGGGGAAGCAATCGTGTGGAAGGGAATTCCACAGTCGGGAAGTGCGAGGAAAGAAACTGTTGGAGTAGAAGTTACGGTTGCATTTTATCGGTTTCACTGTGAAAAGGTGGGATCTAGTTGCTAATCTAGTATCTCGTTCAAATTCGTATTTAGGGGGCACCAGTGATCTAAGTTCATCGGAGCAGAAGCCGTGAAAGTATTTATAGAAGAGACACAGGGAAGCCACGTCGCGCCGGTGGGAGAGAGACTGCAGGCGGTCTGCCAAGTCGGTATCGATCACATTACAGACCCTCCTCTGAACCTTATCGAGAAGTCCGAGGAGAATAGCAGGGGCACCCGACCAGATATGGCAGCAGTATTCAATGCACGGGCGGATGGTTGATTTATAAAATTAAATTATTAAAATGAAGTTTGTTAAAACTAATGCCAATGAAACAGGACGATTTTTTAACAAGCTAAATACGCTTTTAAAACTCCTATCTATCTCCCTCCGGTATGGCTTGTAAATATAACTTCAAGTATATCAACACAGAAAACAATAAATAAATGTTTTCTCAGTAGGTAAGAATATGGAAAATGTTCTTTAAGGATCCAGCTCGAGGACCGCCATTATAAAAAGCATAAAGATGTGGATTTGAGGCTATCGCTTCTTGAGAGCTTATCCTTGTAACTTGTTAGCCAGTGTAAATTTTCGTGGGAAATGAAATCGCTTGAATTCAAACTGAAAAGTCAGTCAGTTAAGTGCCATGCGCAATACACGCTTTGGGCGATCATGTCTCGAAAGAGACATGACTGACTGGGCAGAAGATTATCCCGCAGTAGGTTGCCATTGCTTTCTGCGGTAGACTGGTTGCCGACCAAGGCTATAGAACTCAATCTGTCCTATTATTTAACCCATAACTGGAGGGAAGAGACGGATTAATACCTTTCCCAAGGGTATTTGCGCGTAAGTGAATGAAAGGAATTCAACTGGAATTCGAACTCGGTTCCTCCGATTTCTTATTCCGAGCCGATATCCACTGCGCCACAACGCACATCCTGAACTGAAAAGTACATTGTAATAATGGAACTCCAGATGCGCATCTATTTTATTCCCAACTGACAGCAGGATAATTGCTATAGTATCATGTAAAACAAAACAAAAAGAAACTGCTTCACAACGAAACGAATTTCATTGCTCAAACTAGAATCTAGATTCTATGTGCCTTGTCCTTTTAGGACGTAGGCGATCATGGTTTTCCACGTCTCTCTATCTCTGGTAGCTCTTAGCACGCTTTCTTCTGTTACATCACGCAATCCCCGTTGTCATCCACCTGCTCAGGCCCTTCAAATATGTTATCCACTACTTTCCCTTGATTTTTTTCCCTCTATCTGACCTGTTATTATCAGATTCTCCTCATTCCATGTCCCAAAAACTTTAACCGTCTCTTCCTGATGCTCGGTATTAATTTCCTTTTCGTTTCCATCCCTTTCCAAAACCTCATCACTGCTCACAAGCTCGATTCATGATATCCGCATCAATCTTTCCATAGAACCACATTTCAGTTGCTTTAAGTTTTTCTTTCATCTTCGATAATATAGTTCAGCATTCACTGTCATATTGAAGAGCTGACATCACATAGAAATCCCGTACTCTCTTTGTTTCTAGCGAACTTTTCCTGTCTCTTAATACTTTACTCAGCTTCTGGAATGCGTCCTTCGCCATGCCAGTTCGCATTTTGATTTCTGTGTCGCACTTTCCGTCTTACCAGGTATTCAAATTTTTGTACCTGTTTGATTTTCATATCCCCCACCTGTATTTGCTCTTTTCGCTGATGACCATGCATTCAGGTTTTCTTGCAGTTTATTTGTAGTTCTTTCTTTTCACTCTCTTCAGCTACCTTCTGCAGGAGGTCTTGTAGTTTCCTTGGCTGTCAGCATGGTATCATCTGCGTACCTTATGTTGTTCAAATTGTCGCCTTCGATGACAAATCCTGGCATAACATCTAGGGTCCTCAGAATAGTCTCGCTGTACAAGTTGAATAGATCCGGCGAAAAGACATCTCCTTGTTTTATGCCCCTTTCTATCTTTGTCACTTACACACAAATACTTTTAGGAAAGTTATTAATCCGTCTCTTCTCTCCAGGTACGGTTTAAATAATAGGCCAGATTGTGTTCTATAGCCTTGGCTGGCAACTAGTCTACCGCAAAAAGCAATGGCAAACTACTGCGGGATAATCTCCTGCCCAGTCAGTCATGTCTCGTTCAAGATATGATCGTCCAAAGCGTGTATCACGTATGGCACTTAACTGATATCTGCTGAATTCGTTACCTGTCCGTATGCAGGCAGTTTGCAGCCAGTAAAGATTCTTGATTAATATGTCTTTCTCAAATATGTCGAGGTTGCGCAGCATCTCCATCAATTCTTTGCGGCGCATTTTGTCGAACGTCTTTGCTTAATAGATAAAACATAAGTACAAGTCCTTGCATCTCAAATTTTAGTTGAAGCCTTTTGGTAAAAACTTCTGTAGCTTTAGAGATTTGAAAAACTCAAATGGGCCCTGAACAACCTAATCAGTGTCCATTGACATTATAGTCATAACGGATTTATCCAGTTGGGCCTTCCGGCAGACCTGTTGATTGAAAGACAGACGACATTCATTGCACAATTGTGAGAGTTGAAGTCACCTAAATGCGTCTCAGATTTTAGTAGTAGATAAGTAGATTTTTGAAGAAAGTACCGCAACCCTTAAAGATTTTTTAATGATTATAACACGCTACTAACGGTTATATTTTATCTCGACTGACTCCGAAGAACACTCTAACAAAACTCTCTCGGAACTTTGGATTTTACCCAAAATCCTCCCACTGAGACGAGATGTCACAAGGTCGAGTTTAACGTGGAAAACTCTCACAGAACTCTGGTTATCTACCGGACTCCACACCGAGGCTGGGTGCGGCACAGTGCCATTTTATAGTAAGATTTCCGAGCCCTTAAGCCCAGGTAAAAGTTTCCCATTGACACTGCTTTGTGTCTACAGGAAAGTTTTGCCTATTTTTCTCCAGACGAGACTCTGCCCTTTAGCTGAGTCTCGTCTGGGTTCCTCTCCGCTCGGATGCAGAAAGTCAGACTAGGTGAGTTCGCGGTGGAATTCTGAGTATTTAGTGGCCTCCCCACTGAGGCAGATTGCGGCACAATGCTATTTTATAGTGGGATCTTCGAGCCCTTCAGCTCGGGCAAAAATTTCCCATTGACACTGCCTTGTGTTTACAGGAAATTTTTGCCTAATTTTTTCCAGACGTGACTCTGCTCTTCAGCTGAGTCTCACGACTTTTCACACGTTTTCAATTATATATATATATATATATATATAGATATATATATATATATCCGAGTGGGTACAGAACGAAGAAAAAATTTTTCCCGTCCAAAACATTAATTTAAAACAGCGCTCGATATATAATGTATAGTGCTGTGAATATTTATTATAAATTTTGTTTTAGAACATGTACATTATTTTTTAATATATACGGTAAAAAAAAATAGCTGGTAAAATCAGTTATTGCAAATCATTTGAAGACACCACACGATAGAAACATAGGTCGGGTAATAACTCGTTTACAAATGAAAATATATATATATATATATAGAGAGAGAGAGAGATCATACATGTAAAAGTTTTGTCATTAGCTGATACATGTTATCTTAAGCATTCCGACTTCAGAGTTTCGACCCGGGAATTACTCCGTCCACTCGTCAGGATATATCTGCAACTGACTGCTTATACGCCTCGATTTTAGTGGCATGCACCAGATTAGCAGCGAGGTCTCATGATTTTACCGTGGGAATGGCTAGATGTAACTACAACTGCTGCTATCCTAATGGTTTCTTCTATTGCACTTCTCGCTTGTGCCACTCTTATTTGGCTTATGACTTTCCAGTCAAATTTAGTTTTCAAAAAAATTATTTTTTATGTCGATATCTTATTTCTTAATTCATGATCTTTAATTGTCCTCTCTCCTTAATAAGGTTTTCTTGGAGTAGATAGTTCTATCTATCGCCCGGTCCACACTCCACCCACGTCTATTGAACAGGTTAAGAGGCTCATCCTTTGTTCCCTGTTTAAGATGTGGTTTTCGGCCTTCTCTTTTCCAATCTTCTCACTTTGTTTTTTTTTGTTTTTTGTTTTTTTCAATTGGAGTAGATAGATATATCTATCGCCCGGTTCACACTCCACCCACGTCTATTGAACAGGTTAAGTGGCTCATCCCTTGTTCCTTGTTTAGGATGTGGTTTCCGGCTTTCTCTTTTCCAATCTTTTCACTCCTATGTAGCCCCCTGCACATCAGTGGCCTTACCGCCTTGCTCGGTGTGATACGATTAAAAAAAAAACACAGGCTACAATTTGTGTCTTTTATTGTTTTGCTTAGGTGATTTTTTTTAAAAGCAACAAAATAAAAAGTCAGTTGGACAAAGTATTTCTGGAAATAGTATTTATAATTATCGCTTTTGATATCAATAGAAAGAATTATTAATAAATAAGAATTTTAATAAATGCTTCAGTTAAGTGTCATACGTGATACACGCTTTGGCGATCATGTCTCGAGGGAGAAATGACTAACTGGGTAGAAGATTATCCCGCAGTAGGTTGCCATAAACTTCAGCGGTAAACTGGTTGTCACCCAAGGCTATAAAACCCAATCTGTCTTATTATTTAACCAGTAAATGGAGGGAAGAAACAGATCAATACCTCTCCCAAGGGTATTTGTGTGTAAGTGAATGCAAGGAATTCAACTGGAATTTGAACTAGTCTCCCCGATTTCTCGTTCCGAGTTCGAATTCCAGTTGAATTCGGAACGAATACTTACATATCTGAGTCTTACGGAAATTGGATTTACTCATTGATTGTAAAAATTGATTTTTTTTATGAAAATTATGATTGTTTATAAAATGATGTTAATTTATGATGTAAACCTTTTTTTTTTTTTATCATTATACCCTATTCAAGGCGGAACCGCCACTAGTGCGCACTGGGTTGCAGTGAAAGAAAAGACTGGATACAGGGAGTGTCGAAGAAAATACAGATGGGATTCTTTGAAATAGAAGGCGGCAGTTGGCAGAAGGCGGCAGTTGACGTTGATGTTTTCAGAGAAGTAATTAAATGGAAGGGAGTTTCACAGGCGGGAAGTGCAAGAAAAGAAACTATTAAAGTTAGGTCAAAGTTCATTATGTCTAACAGTAAAAAGGGTGAGACCTAGCTGCCCATCTAGTAGCATCTCGCCAGAGCAGATGTCATGAAAATATTTGTAGAAAAGACAGAGGGAAACCATATTACATTGATGAGAATGTGACTGATGTCGAGATGCCAAGTCAGGATCTATTACATTGCAGATCCTTCTTTGGGTTTTGTTGAGAACTTCAAGGGGAATAGCAGGAGCACCCGGCCAGTTATAGCAACAGGATTTAATCATTTGAAATTATTCGGTGATATATATTCGATAATATATAAACGAAAGTAAAATCTAATTGTTACTTTTGCTTTGGATTACGACTGTTGTATTCAGATATATATAGACACTAGCAGTATAGCCCGGCGTTGCTCGGATGTAATGAAAACTTTAAAATTAATCCATGGTCCTGGAGCTCAGAAACTTTGGACGTTGGCACAAAGACTAAAAAGCAATAGTTGTTTCTAGTTAAAGCGAAACCGTAGAAAAAGAAAAATGAATCGATGTAAGTCAAATTTTGGTTTCCTGGTATCGATATCAAATTTTCTGAACTATTGTAAGAACTGCAACATTGAAACTTCTGAATATTGTTTCTTATGTCTTTGTCTATGAGTGTATCTAATTTAATTAACATCGGACCACTCCTTCTATAACCTGATTTTTTCGATTATCGATTTTCGATATTTATCTGGGGTACCTCAACACAAAACCTAGCTAATAACACTCGCAGATGCTTATAGTACAACTGTTTAATTTTCAAGAAAATCTGTTCAGTCGTTTCGGAGTCTATAGGTAACGGATACACACACACACACACACACACACACACACACACAAAGTTCCATTTATAAATAAGTTTAGATTTGGTATGTGCACTTGCCATTACGCGTTTGGGGATGTGACCTAATCCGGTACCACTGTCACCAAGTGAAGCATCTGCACTGAAATTCACCCTTATATCGACACGCATCATGTCTTCCGCTTCTTTTGACGGCATATGCACCCGATAAGAAACCACAGCCTATGACTAATGTGATTTCATCGAGATTACCATGCAAGCGTAAGAAATGAATGGCTGACGTCATCGTCTGTAAGGACCAATCAGAGGAGAGGCGAGTTGAAAAGCGGAAATGAACATCGGCGTGCTTCGCGAGGATCGGCTTTGTAGGTAGGTGCATCTCACGACTAAAAGATAGCCGAATACAAGCAGTATTTACACGCAGCACATAATAAGGAAGAACAGGCTCGAGAGAGAGAGAGAGAGAAAAGGGTGAAATAGAGAGGAAGTGAGATAGGGAAGGAGAAAGAGAGAGGAAGAAAAAGAACAGAAAAAAAAAGGAAAAGAGAGAAGCATCAAAGAAGCTGACCAGCTTTTCTCCCCCCCCCTGCAAATCCTCTCTGATATTTCTCTCCTTAAATAGAAAACAAATCGGTGTGAGTGGGTGAGTGCATTGTTTCGCCGATGCACAGCCGTATCAATGATTGACGATGCATGTATGCATGCATTTGTCCGTGTGTGCGTCCGTGCTCTCACGTGACTGCTTATTCTTTTCTGTAGAATTCATAGTCGTCCTTATCGTCGTCGTTTCACAGCATCACTATAATTTATGACGTAGAGTAACAGCTAAAAGTGAATGGAATCGGCGAGCAGGATTCAAACGCACGACTGGCATGTTGCATTCACTGTCGCACGTATCTCAGTGCGGCTTCCCTGTGTCTCTTTACAAAGTACTTTCACAGCTTCTGCTCTGATGAACTTAGCTCACTGGTGTCCCCTATATACGAATTTACTCGAGCCACAAGATTAACAACTAGGTCTCACCCTTTTACTGTGAAACCAACAAATTGTAAACGCAAATCCTACTACAGCAGCTTCTTTCCTCGCACTTTCCGCCCGTGGAATTCCCTTCCATTTACTTGCTTCCTCGGCAGCTACAATCTCTAAGAATTTAAATGTAAAGTCAATAGTCATCTCTTATCTCACTAACCTGCATCCTCTCTCATGTTCCCTTCTCCGTCCACTCCACTCCACTCTCATCAGTATTCTCATCCTTCTCTTAGCCACTTCCTGACACCCCCTATAACCTGTCACTCTTTCTCATAACTTTCTTCCTATGCAACCCCCTGTAAAACAGTAGCAGTAAAATGCCTTGCTTGGGGTGATATATATATATATATATATATATATATATATATATATATATATATAAAAGATGACAATTGACGCGAAATTTCAATTTTAGGAGATTGTGGCCATCAGGGAAGCAAGTATACGAAAGGGAGTTTCACAGACGGGAATTGCGAGAAAAGAAACCGTAGAGTAGAAGTGGAGGTTACATTTAACTATTTTGACAGTAAAAGGGTGGGACTAGTAGCACGCTTAAATTCACATGGAAAGGGCACCATGTCACGTCACGTCAGTAAGAAAGTCATGACCGATTACATTGGAGTCCCTTTTTTGGATTTTGTCGGGAACTTTGAGATAAATAGCAAGAGCACCCGACCAGATATGGCAACAGTATTCAATGCACGGACAAATAGCAGATTTTTAAATGTGCAAGATAGATTTTTACAACAAAAATATTTTGCTCGACACAGAAACCCAACCTTTTTAGCAGTAGATGCAGCTATAGATTCGATGTATTTGTTCCACTTTAGACAGGTTGATAAAGCGAGGCTAAGAAGACGCAGTGTGTTGCCCTCAAGAAGACCTGCATCAGCCACGCTGGAAGGAAAGTTCCTCTGTAATGGTTAAAAGAGAGCAGTTTTTTAAAATTTGCAAGCCATTTCCTGCCCCAGTTAACCACCGATTGAATGTCCATTTCAAGAGCAACCGCCAAGTTTACTTTGTCATCATTGGCAGATTTTCTATTAAGACGGGAGTAAATGGTAGTGCCATCTGCATAGATGTCTACATGGGAACTGATGACACCAGGAAGTTTATTGATGAAAACAATAAACAGCGTTGGACCTCGGATAGAGCAATGAGGGACACCCGCGTTCGGGTGAAAAGATTTGGAAAATTGCCCGTTCAAAACAACCTTCATTGCACGATTGGATTTAATCGAACAATCGCCAAGAACTACCGTAGCTCTGAAGCTTGCGCAGAAGGCGAACATGCCAAACCCTGTCAAACGCTTTTTAGATATCTAGAGCAGCAGCTTCGAACTTCGCCCTTATTATCAAGAGCCTAGTATACATATTCAGTGGTGGCCGCTAACACATCAGCTGTAGACCTGGTGAAGAGGGAAGCTATGTTGTTTGTCAGGGAGGAGGTCGTTAAGGGTAAGATTCTTTTAGATTTGCTTAGCGCCTCGAATACGTTGCCGAAAAGCCTTATAAGGCAATAGCTAGAAAAGTCTCTCTCTCTCTCTCTCTCTCTCTCTCTCTCTCTCTCATACACATATACACGTTTCATTTTCAGCAATTATATATATATATATATATATATATATAAGGCTAATAATGCAATAGCTAAAAAAGTCTCTCTCTCTCTCTCACACACATATACACGTTTCATTTTAAGCAATTATATATATATATATATATATATATATATAAGGCAATAGCTAGAAAAGTCTCTCTCTCTCTCTCTCTCTCATTCCCTCTCTCTCTCACACACATATACACGTTTCATTTTTAAGCAATTATATGCAGGTTACATTGAATAATATAGACAAGTTCTGTCTATTAATTTTGTGAGCTTTCGGCTCACATAAGCCATTATCAAATAGTAAATATTAACACACAGTAAACATAGAACATTTAAGCTATTAACAATAAAGAGAATTAAATTGAAAATATAAGTCCATCCCTACCGTGGTGGATGGCCGAAGACAGTGACAAAAGCTTAGACCCGATAAAAAAATCAACAATTACTGTGATTTTTTTTGTTGTCTTTCAACGATATCACCATCAAGTATATCAGACGGTACGAACGGATCCTACACAAAATTAATAGACAGAACTTGTCTATATTATTCAATGTAACCTGCATTAATGAAAAAATGCTGCCAAAATACACAATATATATATATATATATATATATTTAGATTTAGTGTATCGAGGCATCAGATAATTTTCTAAACATATATTGTTAAATATAACAGAAAACAATGTGTGTCTATTATGTTTACTCACGAGCCGTTCTAAACATCGTATTTTGGCTTTAATTTCAGGCAAAAATAAAGATAGAAATTATCCAGCATTTGGATATTTTTTGATTATGCAGGTTCTAAGCTTTCACCTCACATGAACCATCTTCAGAGAGGTTGCGGTGACGTTAATATAAGGACATCCACCATCAAAGATGATATTGTGTTATATCGTCGCATAGCAATGTTTTATTTCAACACAAGACCACAAACACGCCATACTAACTGTATATATATATTATATATATGTTAGCTCTATCACTGATATTGAGCGCTTTCAAATAAGTACCTCGTATATATAATATATAAATAATAAATTACACACACACACACATATATATATATATATATATATATATTTATATACATACACATTTCACGCACACACACACACACACACACACACACACACACACACACACATATATATATATTCTGTCAACCCAAGATAAATCGTCGTTGATGGTGGATGTTTTTATGTCAACGTCCCTGTATCCTCTATAAAGATGGTTCATGTGAGCCGAAAGCTTAGAACAAGCTTAATAAAAAATTATCTAAATGTTGGAGAATTGTTGTCTTTATTTTCACCTGAAATTAAAGGCAAAAGACGATGTTTAGAACGACCCATGATTAAACATACTAGACATTTATAGTCTCTCATATTGAACAGTATATGTTTAGAATATATCTATATATATATACATTTTTACTCATACACGCAACGACGCATAATTCCGGATTTAGTTTCATTTTAAACTGTGAATTTACCCAGGTAGGGAGTGCTTAGGGGTAGGGATGTAGCTATGTAATCCATTGAAATCTCACTCGACTTCAGCTGCATCAGTCACTGCAGAGGAAATAACTGGTTCGCTAAGCTTAGGTAATTTTCAAGTGGCAGTACAGAGGGTGTAGTGTTGTTCACACCAGTAACCAAAAAAAAAAAAAAATAAATAAAATAAATCGAAAGAAAAAACAAAATTAAAAAAAAATAATTAAATGCCTTGATGTTTTGGGATGATTCAGTTTCAGCCCTGCGCTTCAGGAAGTACATTTTCTGACTGCTGTGTAGTACATTAATGACCTTTTCGTGCAACGTGAACAAGCCATTGTCGATCCTAGCTTTACGTTTTCGAGTTCCATACATGATCTACTAATCTTCTCTCAACCACAACTACTTACGGCCACATCACGTTGGAACAGCAGTTCCCGTACGATCGCCGAAGTTGAGAAACGTCGAGCCTGGTCAGTACGTAGACGAGTGGCCACAGATGCTGTAAGCTTGAATGTGCCGTTAGTGTAATGGGTAATGCTTCAGAACTGCGTTCTAATTCCAATTATTCTAATTGTTTCTTATATTCACTTCCGAGCATAGACACTTGGGAAAGATATAAATTTATCGCTTCTCCCCCAGCTATGGATTAATTAGTAAGAATTGTATCAGTAAGTCATTATTATCTCCAAAAATATTCTTTCTGTTTAAAAATATTATCTGGCTTTGAATAACGCGCAAATGGTTGATAAGCCATAAAAAACTTATTAATCAAATCAAGTACAACTAATTCTGGTTCCGATTTTTTAAGGGTGCGCAATCTTTTGTTCTCAAAACACATTTAATTATTCGAAGGTTTGTATTCATTTATTTATTTAATGGATGTGCCGGTGGTGTAATAATAGTGGCTCGGAATGGGAACTCGAAGAGTAGAGTTCAAATACTAGTTTGGCTCGTTACATTTACTTAGTAGCATATACCCTGAAAAAGTTATGAATCCATCTCATCTCCCCAGCTATAGGCTAAACAGTAAGATTCATATCTGTAAAAGACGATGTTAATAAAAAAAAATTGTTGATGTAATATTCACTCGAAAAATAAAAAAAACAGAATTATTCTTACAATCCAAAAATATATTTCGAATTTAAATAACCCGCAAGGGGCTAACGAGCCGTAAAAAACAAATCGATTATTAATTTACTGTTTTGAAGGGTGAAAATATGACATCTGAAGATAGTGACATCGTTAGACATGGAAACTGATACTTGCGAATTGTATAGATGAAGAAAAAGAGACCGATCAAGCCGATACAAGTAGGATCAGACAGTAAAGTGCCATACGTGATACAGGTTTGGGCAATCATGTCTCGAAAGAGACACAACTGATTGGGCAGAAGATTATCACATTCTGTGGGAGACTGGTTGACAACCAAGTCTATAGAACCCAATCTGTCCTATTTGAACCATAACTAGAGGAAAGAAACGGATTGGTACCGTTCCGAAGGGTATTTGTGCGTAAGTGAATGCATGTATGCGCATTTTGGCGTAGTGGATATAGGCTCGGAACGAAAAATCAGAGAGCCAAGTTCGAATTCTATTTTAATTCTTTACATTCACTTACGCGCAAATGCCCTTAGGAAAGGTATTAATCCGTCTCTTATTTCCACTTGTGGGTTAAATAATAGAACAGATTGGGTTTTATAGCCTGTTACGTCGGGCAACAGAATTATGTGAAATAATACAAAACAACATAATAGTATAAAAGTAGGTGTATTGACAGAAAAGAGAAGTATTTACAAGAAGTGAGGATTAGTAGAATACAGAACAAGGTAATTAGTATACAGTATCGTCGTAGAAACGTGATAGATTGACTAATAGAACACTCCCGGTGCAATACCGGAAATACCCGACTGACTCGCTCACTGGACTTCCTTCCTCGACTTACTTCCTCGAGATATAATCACTACTATTTTATATAGTGATTTCGAATAGTCCATGGAAAGGTGGAAAGCGCCCCAACATAGCCTTGGCTGGCAACTAATCTACTGCAGAAAGTAACAGCAATCTACTACGGGATAATCTTCTGCCCTATCAGTCATGTCTCTTTCGAGACATGATTGCCCAAGCGTGTATCACGTATGCACTTAACTGACAAGTAGAATAGAAAGACGAATTTGTCAAGATCAATACGGAACGCTCATATTGAAGAAAGAGAACACACTTCAACGATGGGACGACAGAGGACAACCGGCAATACACAGAAATACCGACGAACCGGAAATATTAAAAACCGACCTGCAATTTGCACTGGCGAAATTGAAAGCAGTAGAACCAGGCGGTATTGTAACAAAATGATGACAGCCTTAGACGATTTCGGTGTACACAAGATTACAGAAATAATAAATGAAATCTACAACAGTGGTGATATACCGGAAGATCTAAGATCAATCTTCAAAACACTGCATAAGATGCCAGGCGCAAAGAAATGTGAACTCCACTGAATCATCAGCTAAATGAGCCACATAACAAAACTCACCATCCGGATTCTGACGAATAGCGCGCGCGCGGCAGAATCAGGACAGATGCGGGTTCGTCAAGGATACCGGAACAATGAATGCGATATTTATGCTCAGAATGTTATCAGACAGGGCATTACAAATACAGAATGACATGTCTACGTTATCCCTCTAGGGCCATTCGTATCATATTAGTGGGGGATCTGTTTATTACTTCATAACAATATAGAACTGATCCCCCACTTTATGACAAGTAGAAGCCTTAATCATATTATATTATTAACCCTCTAGGGCCATTCGTATCATATTTGATACAGTATGAAAACAAGCCTTGAAAGAAATATTTTCCTGAAAAATTTTTAAAGAGAAATATTTTATAAATTTCAAATGAAAGCAGTACTGACTGCTCAGTCAATGAATACAAATGTTTCCTTATAGGGAAATACCAAATGTTTCCTTATAGGGAAATACTGTATCAAATATGATACGAATGGCCCTAGAGGGTTATAAAGACTACGCAAAGTCGTTCGACAAAGTACGCTACAAAGACTTGTTAGAGCTGCTTGTTAACCTTGACATATTCGGGAAAGATATTAGAATCATCAAGAACCTATATTAGCAGCAAGCCACCTGCGTACGGTCAGGAGATGAGTTCAGCAGATATACACGATCAGAAAGTGTTATATCTCGAAAGGGGATATACAGAGAAAGAATAATGCAAGAAATAATTCTTAACACTGAGGATATATAAATAGAGATTTATTATACCTCAGTACAATAAACCAAATACACGTACACCAACGAACAGTTAACAAGAATAACAATCAAGAAGTCAATGTCTCTGTATAGGACGTAAGCATCCGTCTTGAGAAGAAGGCTTCCATCTAGTGACGTCTAACTCTCGTCTAAGACCGATGGCTCTCGACTAAAGTCGATGACTCTCGTATACTAACGAAGACTCTCGTATACTAACGAAGACTCTCGTATACTAACGAAGACTCTCGTATACTAACGAAGACTCCCGTAGAATAACGAAGACTCCCGTAGAATAACGAAGACTCTCGATTACTGTGTAGTTCGTTTTAGTCCCGGTCTTTTATAACCCGGGCCAAACCCATTCCTGGGTAGGACAGGATATTTCACTACAACAGAAAGATATGTAAGACAAGGATGTATTTTCTCATCGGATCTATTCAACCAATACAGTAAGGCGTTTTAGTTCAGTGGATATCGGCTCAGAACGAGAAATCAGGGAGCCAAGTTCGAATTTCAGTTCAATTCCTTGAATTCACTTACGCGCAAATGCCCTTGGGAAAGGTATTAATCCGTCTCTTCCCTTCAGTTATGGGTTAAATAACAGAACAGATTGGGTTCTGTTGCCTTGGCTGGCAACCAGTCTACCACAGAAAACAATGGCAACCAACTGCAGGATAATCTTCTGCCTAGTCACTCATGTCTCTTTCGAAAAATGGTCGCCCAATCCGTGTATAACGTATGGCACTTAACTGACTGAATTCTGAGAAAATTAAGTCTTCGGCATTGGCTGCTACAATCTCAACAATATAAGATACACAAATGACACAATGCTGACAGTTGACACGGAAAGGCAATAACAAGAGCTTCATAAAGGTAGCGATGGTTGGTTGTTTTATTTTTATGGCCTATCAACCTCGGCGGGTCATTTATTGCCAACTAAATTTTATTTATTTATTACTGGTAATACCTTTTTCTTTCAACAATTTATTGTTGTTTATATATAAGTTTTGTGTCTAGTAATACTTTTTTTCTTTTCGAGTATCAAGATTCATTGGGATTTGTTTTTAAGGGTAGGGTCCCCAAGTTCTACTCTGTTATTTAACCCATAACTGGGGGAAGGGACAGATTAATACCTTAAGTGAATGCAGGGTATTCAAATGGAATTCGAACTCGGCTCGCCGATTTCTCTTTCCGAGCCGATATTCACTGCACCACAACGCACATCGGTCACTAAACGCTTACAGCACCTGGTATTCCCAAGCGGTCACCCATCTACAGAAAGATGGTGAGGATACTATTGACTGAACAAGTGAGCAACGGCGAGGTCTTGAAGAGAATGAAAACGAAAAGTAAATTTATACTTAATATGAGGAATGGAGAACCATGGTCACCTACGTCCTGAAAGGATACAGTGCATAAAAGAAGACTGCCTGATGATGTACATTCGAAACTTAATAGCGTTTGAGTAAGCAGCATGCTATTATTATAACAATAACTATAACTATATCTCTATAAATGCTGTACTTCTGTACTGAGCAATTTTTAAAAAAAGTAAATATTAAACGGGGAGTATATATATATATATATATATATATATATATATATATATATATATATATAATGTATGTAAATTTAAACCACTTATAATTCGTCCCTTTCATAATTGAGCAGTCTCCTCTTACTTTTATTTTTGTAACATGGAAAAAGCTAATGTTAGCGTATCTCTCAAGAACATCCCAATCACTTGCAAAGGTGATTTTTTTTCGGCAAAGCGGTTAGCAAAAGTGATTTTATATATATATATATATATATATGTGTGTGTGTGTGTGTTATAATACTAATATTACGAGTATAGCACGACTAGAAGTTTCATGCATTATGAAAACATCAAATGCACATGCACCTGCTGACTGCATAGTGTATGAACCTCCGAGTCGTGTTATAGAAGTAGGATAATATGTATATTTATTAACATGTACTTAATAAGCTCTGTTATATTACATTGAGCACTGTTTTATTAACACCAGGAAGATATTTTATATGCGTGTGTACCTGCGTGTATGCACACACACACACATACGCGCACACACACACACAAACATATATATTTCAATCTACCTTGTCGGCCGTATTTAGTGAAAGATATCTGGAAGGAATGTTTCTGGACAAATATATATAAGTAATTCATCGAGTTTTTATTCGACCTCAACAGAATGCAGAAAGCACTGGACGGCCGTTTCGTCCTATATTTGGGACTCATCAGCAGTGCGCATCCACTACCAGGAATCGAAACCCAGACAGTTAGATTATTAAGCAAACCTCATACCGGGGCCCGTGGTACAGTTGGTATGACGTTTGCTTAATGAGTCCCAAATATAAAACGAAACGGCCGTCCAGTGCTTTCTTCATTCTGTTGAAGTCGAATAAAAACTTGATGAATTACTTAATTATTTCAAATCCTCCTACTATTTCTGATATATATATATATAAACTTGTGTCGATATTTATATTCAGACACACTCATATAAAGGCAATCGGTTGTCTAATCGTACTGATGAGCTGTGATATGGCGAAACAGATCTGTTTGCGGATGACTATATATATATTAGGATAAAATTATAGTTTAAGGTATTCTATACGTAATGCCAAAAGCACTCGGTATCAGAAATAGAGCGTATGTAAATATAAATAGACACTAATGTCAACACCGGCGAGCGGCGTGTTCACCTCAGTATCGACTTATATAGTTATGTATCAATTTTACATTGCGACATGGAAATTTCTATTTTTCGAGATAGGTTCTCTTCATCAGGTTCTCAATGTTGTTGTGCTTGTCAACCACATCAACATTGCCTGTTTATAATAAAATAAATGCCAGAGTACTCAAAATAAAAAATAAAAAAAGTTGAGTCCTCTTTTTTTTCTTTTTCTTTTTTTTTTTTAATCGTTTCACCCCAAGCAAGGCATTCCACTGCCACTATTGCGCTTGGGGCTACATAGGGGAAGGTAAATAGAAAGAGTGGTTAGATATAGGAAATGTCAAAAGCGGGGTGATAGATAGTTTGGAGGATGGGAAGGGTGTTTGAAAGAATGGAAGCGAGTTATTGTGTTAGGTGTCTATTGACCTTACATTTAAACTCCTGGAGGGTGTAGCCGTCGGGGGAAGCAGTCATGTGGAAGGGAATTCCACAGTCGGGAAGTACGAGAAAAGAAACTGTTGGAGTAGAAGTTGCGGTTGCATTTTATCGGCTTCACTGTAAAAGGGTGGGATCTAGTTTCTAATCTAGTATCTCGTGCAAATTCGAACCTAGGGGGCACCAGATTTCACTTGGAATGATATATATATGTGTGTGTGTGTGTTCTAAGTAAATACCGAATTCAAACCTTGGGACAAGGGTTTTGGGAATATAGCGTTACGCTATACATTATTTTAACCGTTTCTTCAGAAAAGTAATATCGGTCACAAGCCTTCGCCACTAAAATTAAATCATTTGTGTAGATTGACTGGCGTTTCATTTCTAAAATTGTACTTATCGACGAGAATATTCGCTACTAAATATATGCTGATATACAGGCTCCACAGATGAAGAAACAACAGAGATGTGGTTTTACCGAAGAATTATGAAAATACCAGAAACAGAACAAGGATAAATGATACTTACAATCAGAAAGAGACAGTTGGAATTTCGGCAACACATTATGACAAAAGAAGTACTAGAATAATTTATATGCATAGAATATATTAAATTGAAGAATATACAGAAGAAACAAGGAACCTGAAGAATTTTGAAAAAATAGAACAGACAGAATGAGATTGTAAACTTTAAAATAAAAGATTTGGACAGGAATTTGTGGACATCCATGATAACTAAGTCTACCATTTGTTCCTTGCTATGAATGGTACTGCCACATATAGTCTGGTCTTGCTGCTATATATTTAAGAATTCTTGATAAAATCTTAAGTAGAATCGCCATTGTTCTTGATCCTGACAAGACATTTCGCCTTCAGTCAGTTTGTAATGTAATTTCCCCGAGCTTTTTTTATAAATATTTTGAAGGTAATTGTTTTGAATAACTTTTTTTTATGGTATCTAGACTTTATGAATTTAAGCGTAGTGCTAGATTGGCGGCAAGGTCTCATCAGTTTGATTGTTGAAATAGCTAGATATATATGTAAGTTATATTTTGAATGTTTCTTCTATTGCTTTTTTTTTTAATCATATAACCCCAAGTAAGACGAAAACGCCACTGATGCGCAGGGGGCTACGTAAGAGTGAAAAGATTGGAAAAGAGAAAAACCGGAAACCACATCCTAAACAGGAAACAAGGGATGAGCCACTTCACCTGTTCAATAGATGTGGATGGAGTGTGAACCGGGCTTGCTTCCAAGTCAAATTATATATTTAAAAATTTAAATGCAATGCCAACTTTTTTTTTTCTTTCACCCCAAGCAAGACGGTAACGCCATTGATGCGCAGGGGGCTACATAATAGAAAAGCATTAGATAGGAGGAGAGTAAAGAGAAAGAGCAATCAGTTACAGGGGGTGTCAAAGGGAGCAAGAGAAGGATGGGAATACAGGTGTGATGACAGTTGCAAAGGTAGAAAGAAAGGAAAATATATACAGGGTGAGGTAGAAAGAACTGGAAAGTTGTTAAGAGATGGGTATTGACATTGCATTTAAATTCCTTGAGGTTGTAGCCGTCAGAAAAGCAAGAATATGGAAGAGAGTTCCACAGGCAGGAAGTGCGAGAAAAGAAGCTGAAGGAGTAGAATTGTCGCTGGTTTTGGTTGATCTAACCCAGTTGCCAGTCTGGTTGCACGAGTAAACTCATGTGGCAGGGGCACCACTGACTTAAGTCTGTCGGAGCAGAAGCCATGAAAAATTTTGTAGAACAGACAGAGGAACGCCACATCCCGTCGGTGAGAAATTGGCTGGAGTCGAACCGCCAAGTCGGTACCCATCACATTACTGATTCTCCTTTGGAACTTGTCGAGAACAAAGATGAACAGAGTGGGTGCCTGGCCATATATGACAGCAGTATTCCATGCACGGATGGATGGTTGATTTGTATATGTGCAAGATGGATTCAGGCGGAAAAAGTGATCCAACCTTCCTAGGAGTGGATTTAGCTAGTAACTCAATGTAATGGTCCTACTTGAGATCGGAAGGTAGGGTAAGGCCGAGGAGGCGCTGTGTATTGCTCTCAGGGAAACTCGCTTGGTCCATGCTTATGGGAGGCAGGAGAGGTTACCTGTGATGATTGACAGACAGCAGCTCTGAAATTTACAAGCCGCTTCTTTCCCCATTCCACCGCTGAATGCAGATCCCTCTTAAGAGCAGCAGCGAGGTTATATTTGTCTGCCTCGCCGGATTTCTTATTGATACGGGAGTAAATTGTGATGTCATCTGCGTAAATACCTACTTGGCACTTGATCACGTCTGTCAGATCATTAATGAAAATAAGGAAGAGCATCGAGCCTAGGATAGAACCCTGAGGGACACCAGCATTTGTTCAGTAGGATGTGGAGGCATGCCTATTCAAGGCAACCTTCATTAAGCGGTTAGATAAGAAAGATTGAACCAGATCAAGCAAGCGTCTGGTGATACCATAGCCCCGTAGCTTGCGTAAAAGGCCAGCGTGCTAAACCCTATCAAAAGCTTTGGAGATGTCCAGGGCAACAGCACGAGCCTCGCCGGACTTATCAAGGGTCTGGTATATGTACTCCGTAATGGTCGTTAGCATATTGGCCGTGGACCTAACGAAGCGGAAGCCATACTGCCTGTCTGAGAATATTTTATGGACAGAAAGATGTTAAACTACTTCAGCATTAATAATGGCCTCGAACACTTTCCCGAAATTTGGTAGTAGGCTGATAAGGGGATAGTTGTATGAGTCCGAGGGTTCCCCCGATTTCTTAAATACAGGGACCACAGAAGAGGACTTCTAGCATGCAGGAAAACAGAAAGCAGAAAGGCAGTAATTATAGAATTTAGAGAGGACAGAGGAGAGTTCAGCGGCATATTTCTTAAGGACAATGACTGGGATTCCATCACCTCCACTCGTCTTATGGGGGTGAAGTTTTGATATTACCTTAGATACCAGTGACGGGGTCTGTTTTTTGTTCTTTTAATATTTTCTCTCTTTAATAGTATTTTAATCATATTCTCTAGCACTCAGTAACCCCCATTACGTCTTAGTGGCTTTTTTGTCTTGCTTCGAGGAAAAAAAACATGACTCATTGTCTAAAAAACATGATATCAACCCTGACTATATGTTACGGTGAAACACACCTATTCCTCAGATTATGGGCTCTATATTAATAAGAGTTAACAGGAAGTTAACTCTAGAAGTTCTTGGGAAATTCTAAGGAGTTCTTAGAAGTTCTAGAGAGTTCTTTAGAGTTCTGTTGGAGTTCAGTAGAACTATTAGTTAGTTTCAGTTTGGACATAGTTGGACTAAGGCAGTTGATATTAGTCGGCAGTTAGCCGAATACTAAGGAGTTAGCTTTCAGTGAAAGATTACCAAGTTCCAAACATTTTTCGATTAGCAACCGACATACCACGAATATAACATTCACTGCGGAAACTACTCTACAACACTATATTAAGCGAAAGGTTGCCCACAGAAATGGAAAATATACTACTATGCACACAAGTCCGTTAAACAATTATAAATCTACTGAAGAGGAAATTTTTACAGGTATTAGAAAGCAAAGGCAAAATAAAATTACCATCTGAAATTGTACTTTTGTTGTATTTTTGAAAATAGCCTTCTTTCTTCCCGATTTCAAAGACTCGTTTCTCAATTTTGCATCCTAAAATTTGAAATTTATCTGGCATACACATTAATTCACAATGAAAAAAAAAAGCCTGCAAGACCCTTACACACAGTGGCATGTTCTCAATTAGGTCCATTATGAACATTATATAAACTAGGCTCTCATTTTGAAAGTCAACTTATCACCACCTTAGGTGTTGATTGCAGTGTTCATAGATCTATATATATAAAAGGCAATCTGTGAGTCTGTGTGTGACTGTTCCCTATGCACGCCTACATTTTTTAAGCTACGCCATTCAAACTTCCTAGGGACACATATTCATAGGGAAGCAAGGTTGAGTTTTATTTTCCCTTTCGCACTTTTTGGCCAATGGAGCCGATTGTTTACATCTAAGATCTAAGATGGCTGCTAAATTACGTCACAGAAATCAAATCACACGTGTCAAACGCGACTAAAATATTTTTTATTAAAAAAAAATGAGCCTTTATATTTAATTTTTATTCCGACGTTTTAAAATTTATTTGGTCAACAAAAAAATGTGAATATTTTTCCCCGTAATTTTTAAACAAAAGAAATATTTTTTTAAAAAAAGGTGTTTTTTCAAGCAAAAACAAAATTTGAAAAATAATTTTTTTCGCTAAATATTTCATACAGGAAATCAACTGGCTGTAATTCGTGTGGCATTAATGTAACTTTATCTTCTAAAATTAAATGTCTACATTTTTAAATATTCTTCGAAAATTTCTGAACTGAGAGCGTAATAGTTTTTATATTTCTAATTTCAGTAAAACAAAATAAATAATTTTTATTTTTATGTTAAATTAAATTACTCAACAAAAATATAAATATTTTACCCGTAATTTTGAAACAAAAACAAACAATTTTGTATACAATGTCACACAAAACATCAAATCACGTTTACGCAAAACAAAAGAAAATAGAACATTATGTAGTAGGAGAAAAAATCTGAGTTGCACGGGCAACGCCGGGCTATGATGCTAGTATATATATATATATATATATATATATATATATATATATATATATATATATGGATAAGGATGTCAAGTTTGTAAACGGAGAGGATAATCCAAAACGATCTATTTAATATAAAATATTAAGAGAGAGATCCGTATAAGGAGCTCAATGAGTATTATCCAGAACAATATGATAAACATTAAAAAAGACTCAACACATCATCTAAAGTTGTTATAAATTATAATTTTTATTTATTTTATGTCCATTTCCTTAGACCACGATTTTATTTGAAATCATGGTCTGGGGAGATGAGTATTTTCGACCGTTGAAATAAATTATAACTTATAACCACTTTAGATGATGTTTTGAGTTTTCTCTCGCACATATATATAATAGATTCTCCCATCGAATCCGATGAATGAGGATTTGACAGTCTAATTGCTTCAATTATGAAACACAGGCAAAGCGCCTGAAGACCCACACAAGTGATTTGATTAAAGTGGTGAGGATTTGTGCAGAACCATCCATACTTTTCGGAATTATTGATACACTCAGTAGGTACATATAAATGCCACAGATGAAGCAGACAATAGACCTCAGCCTTTTTAATTATCCCGCAACTGATTGCCACTACCTGCTGTGGTAGAGTGGTTGCCAGACAAGGCTATACAACCCAATATGTTTTGTTATTTAACCCATAGCTGAAGGGAAGGGACGGATTACAACCTTTTTCAAGGGTATTAGCCCGTAAGTGAATGGAGGCCATTCAACTGGATTTCGAACTTGGCTTCCATCCACTGCAACAGAAGGCATATATATATATATAAACTTATATATAAATGGAACTTTGTCTGTGTGTGCGTGTGTCCGTTACCTATAGACTCCAAAACGGCTTTACCGATTTTCTTAAATTTAAACAGTTGTACTATAAGCGTCTGCGAGTGTTCTTAGCTAGGTTTTTGTGTCGATAAATATTGAAAATCCATAATCGAAAAAATCGGGTTATAGAAGGAGTGGTCCGATTTGAATCAAATTTGATACACTCATAGACAAAGACATAAGAAACAATATTCAGAAGTTTCAAAGTTGCACTTCTTACAATAGTGCAGAAAATCGATAATATATATATAAGGCAAGATGCTTGCGTGTGTGTCTGTTTATCTGTCTGTACGTCATTTATACAAATCCACAATTTTTATCCGATTCTCACCAATCTTCACACAAATAGTCTTTAGGCTGAGCTCCAGGACCATGGATTAGTTATAAAGCTTTCATTACACCCGAGCAACGCCGGGCTATACCGCTAGTATATATATATATATATATATATATATATATATATATATATTGTTGTCATCCGCAGACAGATCTGTTTTGCTGTATCACAGCTCATCAGTACGGTTAGACTCCGATTGTTACACAACCCAGACTCGAAACCCGACCGATTTGGCGTCAGTCGGCGACTCTACCCGTGGGCCACGGGGCGTTCGGTGGAAGGAGGCTGTCTTTTTAGCGCATATCATATTACGCGCCCAATAGCTAGAGTGATCCAATGAGCGATGCGTACACACTAGAGTGGCTACTGTTTTTCAGTCTACCTTTCTTCTAGAGTGCTCAATCAGGATGCGAGAGCGTAATTATTGTCATATATAACGGAATGAAAAAAGCCCTGAGGAGTGAGCACATCATATTAGTGCCTTCGTGATACTTTGAAGTCTGTATAACTCTACTCAGTTAACTGACAAACATCTTTACATAAATCTATTCTATCTTTGTTCTGATATCAAGCACTTTACTGCAAAAAACCTTCTTGCCAAAATATCTTTTTATCAGTAAACCACAGAAGAACTCGTGGCACTAAGCCTCATCACAATTCAACACTATATATATATATATATATAATTCTAAAATCTATTTTTTCTGATATGTTTACATCCAGACATTACTTCGGATGTGAGCATATCCTATGTTTATATACGTACAAGTAATGTTCGGATATAAACATATCAGAAAATATATTTTAAGATCATACAAACCCGGATGAAAGTGCTTACAGTTCTTAACAAAATCCTTTCATATTTTGAAGTTCCAGTTATTTTGAACTAGCAGTATAGCCCGGAGTTGCTCGGATGTAATGAAAGCTTTAAAACTAATCCAGGGTCCCGGAGCTCAGACTCTTTAGACGTTGCCACGAAAGATTAAAATGTAATAATTGTTTCCAGTTAAAGCGAAACCGTAGACTGAAAGAAAAATGAATGGATGCAGGTCAAATTTTGATTTCCTGGTATCGATATCAAATAAGTTTTTTTCGTCGTAAACAGAATTTTGAAGACTAAATAAGTCCTCTGAGTAAATGGTGTCATGGCTGAAACTAAGAACTACAATTATACCTACTTAGAGCCAAACCAGAAGCAAAAACTAAAATAAAAGGGCTGAAAAAATACAGACATACAGGCAGATAAACAGACACACACGCAAACATCTTGCCTTTTATATATATATATATATATATATATATATATATATATATATATATATTATCGATTTTCTGCACTATTGTAAGAACTGCAACCTTGAAACATCTGAATATCGTTTCTTATTTCTTTGTCTATGAGTGTATCAAATTTGCTTAAAATCGGACCACTCCTATAACCTGACTTTTTCGATTATCGATTTTCGATATTTATCGGAGGTTCGTCGACACAAAACCTAGCTAAGAACACTTGCAAACGCTTATAGTACAGCTGTGTAAATTTTCAAGAAAATCGGTTCAGCCATTTTGGAGTCTATAGGTAACGGACACACACACACACACACACACACACACACACACACACACACACACTCAAAGTTCCATTTATAAATAAGTTTAGATAGATTTTTAATTGTGCGTTCTGAAAGTTCCTGTTGTGCGTTTAAAAAATAAAAAGGTTGAGAATCAGGTGATATAAAACGCCTGAAGAATGCGTGATTGCCACACCAATGTCGCTATATTTCCTTTTCTTGACCAGCGTGTGAATGAATTTGCCACTTGCAGATATCTTAGGAAAAATATCTATTCTCACGTGCAAACAGTATGGTGTTCTATTAAATCCAGATATCAGAACTATAAATAATTCCCATTCCTATTCTTTCAACGAGTTTCCTTATCACATCGTCATAGCACGTAGCACCCTGGAATATATACAGCGTGAGTTATCCTTCTTGCCATTCGAACTTATTCAGTTAGGGCCTCATAAGTCTCCTTCTGTTGATGAATATCGCTCATATAAATAATATTTATCTGATCTGATTCATGCTTATCGTGCTCCTTCGTTCCGTACGAACCATGCGGGATGCACGCTTGGCAATCTCATTTCGATTCATCACTCTCTAGTGAAATAATTCCTGCTGTTGGCTGCCGTTACTTTCTGTGGTAGACTAGTTGCCATCCAAGTCTACAGAACCTTGTTTGTCCAGCTATTTATTACGTAGCTGTAGTGCGACAAGATGAATTCATACCATTCTGAAGTTTCTTCGCGTAAGTGAATGTAACGAACCCGACTGGATTTCGAACCCAGTTTTCTGAATACTCATTCCGAGCCATTATCCATTGCATCACACCTAACATCCAAATTTATAACACCTAGTATTGATTAGGATGTGCGTTGTGGTGCAATAGACATCAACTCGGAACGACAAATCGGTGAGTCGAGTTCGAATTCCAGTAGAATTCATTGCATTCACTTCGGCACAAATATCCTTTGGAAAAGTATTAATCTGTCTCTTGCCTCCAGTTATGGGTTAAATAATAGGAGAGATTGGGTTCTATAGCCTTGGCTGGTAACTAGTCTACAGCAGAAATCAATGGCAACCTACTGCCGGATAATCAGTCAAACATGTCTCTTTCGAGATATGATCGCCCAAAGCGTGTAACACGTATAGCACTTAACTGTGTATTGATTAACGGTCACCCATCTATATACTGATCAGGTTCAACGAAGCTTAACTTCGGTGATCGGGCAAAAACTGTTGTTCATTGATTTTGCTAATTTATTATAGCATCAGGCTTCTAGGTTCATTACGACTCCAAATATATGAACTACCGAAACCTCATCAGGGGCTTTAACTGTATGACTTATCCATAATTGGCTCTTTGCAACATTATCGTGCTACAGGGTTAGCCGATATTGTGAAACCTGTATTAAAGATTTTTTCGTTTTCTGCAAAAAATGTTTTCTGTGTTTATTCGATATTGAGAACATATTTGCGAACGTTCTAATTGGCAAAAAGATCTGTATCTGTATTGAAACGTTTGATCTTTACATTGTCCACCAATTCTTGGTCCAACGTTTATTGAATTAATGATGTTTGGTCTTCTTTCTGTTGAAGTAGTTTCAGTAACATTATGTATCAACAGATTGATGGTATAGCCATGGGTACTCATCTAAGGCCAACGATGGCCAATATAATTATCGTTTTTATTTATTTCATCAAATAGTAATTCATTTCCGTTATGTTGACAATACATTTGCTGGAACGTTAGGGTCTTTTGTTCTCAATCAAGTCAGTTCTCTAAATCCCGTTCTTTCTTATATCATGAAAATGAATAATAATGTTTTGTCTATCTTTTTTACAAATCTGAGAGTCGAGTCAAAATTCATGTTGAATTCGTTGCATTCACTTACCCGCAAATACCCTTGAGAAAAGTATTACTCCGTCTCTTCCCTATGCGTTGAATAGCTATGCGTTGAATAGCAGGATAGCCTTGGTTGACAACCACTCTACTGCAGAAATTAATGGCAACCTTCTGCAGGAAAATCTTCTACCCAGTCAGTCATCTTTCGATACATGATCACCCAAACGTGTATCACATATGGTACTTAACTGACTGAGTGGGGATGGCTAATTTTGGCTTTACAACCAATGCTTACAGAAAATCCATTTTTCCATATAATATCTGCGTTAACCACAGAAAGAAATCTTGGTTTATGGCAGTGTTTACCAAACGTTTTAGAATCGCTAAGCACTATTCATGACCACAGCTTATGGCCACCAACTAAAATTCTTTCTTCTTCTATGTGCCCTATGTGTCCCTTCAAGACGTAGGTGATCATTGCCTTTCACGTTTCCTTATCCCTGGTGGCTCTGTTAGTATCAAATTCTCCAAGCTCTCCTTCCTCATTGCGTGTCCCTGGAACATGAGCTGTCTCTTCCTGATGCTCAGTATTAATTTGCTTTTTATTTCCATCGTTTCCAAGACCTAATCATTGCTCACATGCTCGATCCATGATATTCGCAGCATCCTTCTGTAGAACCACATTTCAGTTGCTTCAAGTTTTTCCTTCTAAAATTTACTAGGCAAACAAACATATGAAAGAACATAAAAAATATTATTTATTTGAACAGATGAAAACTGAGTTGCTTTTTACGATGAAGAATGTTTGAATTCGGAGCATGACCAACTCTGATTCGTTAAGCTCGTCAAAACAGTATACTGCTTAATGCAAAAACAGCATGGCAATGAAAGACTATCACAGCAGATAGATTTTAATCCAAGCTAATGCGTAATTTCAGTAAAACTTTTTACGACCCACTAACATTTCACAACACATAGCTTGATATACACAGGTCTACGATGTCTTAACGAACCCACCCAGCTGTAATATTACTCTTAAATTGGATTTAATCTTGCTAACATAGGCTACCCTTCAGGTTTGCAGAAAAAATTAGCGGAAATAGAGTTGTTCTTTTTCTGTCTTCAGACAAAATATTCAGGCCTCCTAAATACATAGATTTACGGGTTTATCACGTTGAAACACAGGTGCTCATACTATTATTGAAGTTAAGCAACATTGAACCTGGTTAATACCTGGATGAATGACCGCTCGGAAGGTACAGTAATCTTGGCTGTGCGGATAGTATAATGGATAAAGACTCAGAAAGTCGGAGAACTGAGTTTAAATTCCAGTTGGGTTCGTTATATACACTAAAGCTCACCTACCCTTGGGAAAGGTATCAATCCACCTCTTCTTCAAACTTTGGGTGAAATGACTTGTATCAAAAAATCATTAATAACTCCAAAATTTTCTATGTGATATGTTCTTTTGTATGGCAATGAATTTGTCCCTGTCTCTTCTCTCTTTTAATATCATTCCTCTAGGTACCTCTTCCAAACCCCTCTCTACACTCCATTTGCTTAAGCCTATCAAGTACGTCTCGCGCTGCTTCCCCCTGTCTCTCTTTTCAGCTATCTCTCCTGTGAGTATTAAATTCTTCAGGCCTCTTTCCTCATTACGTGTCATAGGAACCTCGACTGTCTCTTCCTGATGTTAAGTATGATTTTTCTTCTCGTTTGCATTTTCTCCAACATCTTATCGTTGTTCACGTGTTCAATTAATGGTGAAAAATCAACTTCAATTTAAAATATTTTCAAATTTTTATGAATTGAAAAAAATCAATTTTATTTCTTCAAAATGCCAAGGAATCAGAGTTAAAGTGAGAGGTTTCGTGGCATGAAGTTTTAAAGTTCCACAGATTTTGTAATTTGAAGAACTCAGTTTTCAACCTAAATTGAAATTTCGGGCCAAATCGCACCTTCGACCCAAATCAGTTTTTTGATTATAGCTTGAATCAGAGTTAAAGTGAGGTTATGAACTTCCGTGTAGTGAACTGAGAAATTCAAAATTGTTATTGCTGATTTTTACAATGGACGAGACGTCTATTAAATTTTGGGACAGAGTGCGACTTTTTTTTTTATAATCGTATTACCCCGAGCAGGGCGGTAACGCCACTGATGTGCAAGGGGCTTCATGAGAGTTAAAAGATTAAGTAGAATAGAGTGAAGAGAAAGCCGAACCAGTTAGAAAGGAGCAAGGGAAGGATGCGAACACAGGTGTGATGATAGTTGCAAAGGTGGAGAGAAAGGAAAGGATATACAGGGTGGTGAAGAAAGAACTAGTCAAGTGGTTAAGAGATGAGTATTGACATTGCATTTAAATTCCTGGAGGTTGTAGCCGTCAGGAAAGCATGAATATGGAAGCGAGTTATTAATAGTTATTTATATTATGATAGATCTGTGTTTTAGATTGTCAGTATGCTATTTATATTAAGTTATTTAATCGCTCCAGAAGGTTTTACAAATTTCTATTAATTTTTCTTTGTATAGAGTCAATGAAAAGGTAATAAAGTCAGTTAAGGGTCGTACGTGATTCACGCTCTGTCTCGAATGACTTACTGGGCAGATAATTATCCCGTAGTAGGTTTCCATTGCTTTCTGTGATAGACTGGTTGCCAGCCAAGGCTATAGAACCCAATCTGTTCTATTATTTAACCCATAACTGAAGGGAAGAGACGGATTAATACCTTTCAAAAGGTTATTATTGCGTAAGTGAATGCCATGAATTCAACTGGGATTCGAACTCGGCTCTCCGATTTGTCGTTCCGAGTCGATATCCACTACACCACAACCCACCTCGAAAATTATGCCTTTTCATAATAAATATTTTATAAACAAGCAAAATCGTATGTTTGATTTATATCTATTTTTATCTCTATAAAAACTGTGCAACATGTTTATTGTCCTTGTTTAGCAACTATTATTTCCTAGAAAGTATGAAAAATGGCGAATATTTTCTCTAAACATTGCTTTTGTGATCAAGATAATGATATTTCTGAAATTTACTTATTCCCATTCGGAAAACTGGCGAATGTGAACATTCCCGTTCGCACAAAGAACAAAATGGCATATGATTCGAAAGTATCATTTATTTATTCTAGAACTAGCCCGGCGTTGCTCGGGTGTAATGAAAGCTTTCAAACTAATCCAGAGTCCTGGAGCTCAGACTCTTTGGACGTTGGCACGAAAGACTAAAAAGCAATAGCTGTTACCAGTTAAAGCGAAACCGTAGACTGAAAGAAAAATGAATCGATGTAAGTCAAATTTTGATTTCCTGGTATCGATATCAAATAAGTTTCTTTCATCAACTGAGCACTGAATCTGCCTTGAATGTAATGGAAAATAAACTAATTTCAAAACATCGATACGCAGTTCACAAAAGCAAAGTTCGACGAAAATAATAATAGTTTTCTTCAAAATCTACAAAGAAGCAAATAGTAAATAATACTTACTGACCAAAAACAAACTCAAAATTTTGTTTCACAATGTAATCGTGAGGTGCGGATATGTATTTGGCCTGAGCAATACAGCCGTCGGCTAATATTTTGTTTTTTTTTTAACCTTGTTTTGGGAAGTGGGCCTGATAGGTTTATTTAGGTGTTCCTTCTTTCTTTTCCTCATTTAATATATGAATAACTTTCTAAATCTAATAAATTGTTAAACTTAGAAAGATTTTTTTTAAACTTTGCAATAATAATAAAGTGAATCTAATAGTCAATTAATAATGTTGATCTCAATTTAATCAAATATTAATACTAATGCCCCACAAAATTACTTTTGAGTCTGCTCACATATTCTCCAAATGAGAAGTTACTTTATTCTGATTGGTCC
This sequence comes from Ascarosepion bandense, assembly GCA_037127315.1. Classification (NCBI taxonomy): domain Eukaryota; kingdom Metazoa; phylum Mollusca; class Cephalopoda; order Sepiida; family Sepiidae; genus Ascarosepion; species Ascarosepion bandense. Next base: position 798,081 of record JBBBDQ010000546.1, read on the forward strand.
ACACTGTCTATACAACAATGCCTTCTTGATTAAAGGGGGTTTACTTGTTTTTAACCTTTTAAAACCCTTCAACTTGAAATAAACCTTATCACTTGATAAGACAGAAGAAGTGTCGAAACAAAATAGCTACTTTTGTAGTGATATTCATGTTATAATTTCTGAATATTTATTAATATATATATATATATATATATATATATATATATATATATATATATATATAGTGTATTGTAACAAAGTTGTGGAACTCGTAGGTATTTTTAACCTGCTGTTCATGCATTTACTTTTATAAAGAGTGCTCAATACAAACTTAGAGCGTTATACTGTAATGGTTACAATGGTTTATAAATTCATAGTATCACTACACAAAAATTTTCGCGTTTCGAAGCTACCTTTAGCTGCTTCTCATCGGGTGACGAAGTTGAAATGAAAGTTAAATGGTGAAAAACGGTTTATTTGTGGTGATATGCTGTTTAAGTGAAAGTAGGGTTGGGAGCTTATTCTGATTCTGTCGACCGTTAGTTTATGACAGGTTTCTTATTTATCTTGTCTGGAAGTAGTGGAAGTGGCGTCGTTGTTAATGATATGTGGTGTGAGATTTTAGAATGGTCGTTCATGGTTCTTGAGGTGCTGGTATTTCGTTTAGAGGAGGGTATGGGGTAACTTAGTTTTGGGCAGGTCGCTTTTTCGTTTAGTTTAGGTTATTTAATATTGGAGATATATCGTTGTTTTTTTGCATTGTCGATAGTTTCTTTTATTTTACTACTATTTACAGATAGATGGACTTATCGTTGGTGTGGTGTGGGATTTGTTTTCTTTTATTTCTACGTTTTTGTTCTATTTATTTAGAGAGTTGATTATGTGTATTTATTGGATTTTTTTGGAGGGTCGTGTGGGTGAGGTGCTTTTTTGTTTATTTAAATTTTAACGAGAAATATTTGCTATGTTTGCATAATACTGCTAATTCGTCTACGGTTTAATAGTTCGCTACTGTTGGGGTACTTTAGAATGTGTAGCTTTTCACTTAAACATAAAGAGCAGATGTCGTCAAGTGAGTTGCAAGATCTAGTTTTTTCTAGGATTTTCTATTTTACTTTGGGTTTCTGTTTTGAGTCCTTTAGCTTCCAAAAGTATGCAGAAAGGGATGTTTGGTTTCGGTATAAGTTGTTTTTGAATGAAGTTAAGTGCTTGTACCAGCGCTGCTTAAAAGTGTTCTTAGTTGATCCGATATACACTTTATTTATAGTGGGAATTTCAATTGGTGTTATGTTGCATTGATAGATTATTGAGTTTATTTTACATTTATTCTGTAGTGGGTAGTTGTTGGGGGTTTCTAAAATTACATAGGTTTTTGTTGTCTTCTATTGTATTTTGGTAGTCAGTTTTATTCTGATCTGCGTGTTGATTTAGGATATATTTGTTATGGTTTGTTATGATTTTTTCTTGATTGTTTGTGCAACTATAGCTTAGTTTAAGTGTATTTTTGTTGATTTTACTAAGTGGTTTGTTGGTGGGGAAGTGTTTTTTAAATTAGTTCAGGAACTTTTGTCCTAACATGGTGTTTATCATTTGATTGAAAGGAGGTGTGTACCAAATGATTTTTCTATTTCTATTTTTCCTGTTATGGTTATAGTTTGTTATATATTGGATGTCTTGGTTTTTGTAGCCACATTTTTTTAAGGACTTATTGTAAAGATTTTGGGTTTGTTAAATATTTCTTCATTGGACGAGTTTTTACTAATTCTATATTCTATGGAGGAGGGTATATGTTCGATTATACTAAGGGTGTGGTTTGACTTTGGGTGGATGTATAGTGGGATTTTATGTATGGTTGGTAATTAATCAGAATAAGAATCAGAATAAGCTGCCAACTCCACTTTCACTTAAACAGCATATCACCACAAATAAAGCGTTTTTCACCATTTAATTTTCATTTCAACTTCGACACCCGATGAGAAGCAGCTAAAGGTAGCTTCGAAACGCGAATCTTTTGAGTAGTGATACTATGAATTTATAAACCATTGTAACAACTATTACAATATATATAAATATATATTATATATATATATATATATATATATATATACGTGAATTAATAAATATACATATGAGAGTACACACATGTTTAATATTATTATTCAGATGTTGATAAGGCAGTGATCGATGTACTATGAATAGAGCTTATATATATATATATATATATATATATATTATATATATATATATATATATTAATAAATATACATATTCTCCGATATCGACAGCACGACTCGGAGTCTCATGCGTTATGCAATCATCAGATGCATGTTACAAACTGACACGAGACTGTCCAGAATAGTCGCAAGAGATTCCGAACTCACCTGGAGGCCATGGTTAAAGCCAATGCCGATTATATTGAATAAATTTCCTCTTTAGTATTTCAAGAAATTTTTCCTTAATTTTTCGTAAATACATTTATTAAAATGAGATTTCACAGCTGTTTTCATTTTTGCGTCATTTAGACGACAATTTATCAACCGTACCCCTAATATATACATATATTTTTTATTTTATTTTTTTAATCATATCACCCCGAGCAAGGCGGTAACACCACTAATGTGCAGGGGGCTACGTAAGAGTGAAAAGACTGGAAAAGAGAAAGCCAGAAACCACATCCTAAACAGGGAATAAGGGATGAGCTTCTTCACCTGTTCAAAAGACCTGGGTGGAGTGCGAACCGGGCGATAGATAGATCTATCTACTCCAATTGAAAAAAATAAAGAAAGAAATGAATGAAAAGATTGGAAAGGAGAAAGCTGGAAACCACATCCTAAACAGGGAACAAGGGATGAGCCTCTTCACCTGTGCAATAGACGTGGGTGGAGTGTGAAACGGGTGATATATATATACACGCTCTCACATCCTGATTGAGCACTCTGGAAGAATAGTGGACTTTGAAAAAATAGTAGCTAATCCTGCATCTACGCATCGCCCATTCAGTAATGAATTAGAGCACTCTAATTACTGGCGTATGATACAACTTACGCTAAAAGTCTGCCTAGATCAGAAGTAGAATCGCCAACTGACGTCAATTCGGGTTTCAATCCTGGGTAAAAGTAATCGGATGTCTAACCACACTGATGAGCTGTGATACAGCGAAATGTCTGCGGATGACTATTTACGCTCTCTCACCCTGATTGAGAAGAATGGTAGACTTCTACCGCGCGCTTAGCTCAGAGGTAGAATCGCCGACTGACGCCAATTCAGTCGGGTTTCAAACCTGGGTAAAAGCAATCGGATGTCTAACCGTACTGATGAGCTGTGATACAGCAAAACAGTTATGTCTCCGGATGACTATATATATATATATATATATATATATATATATATATATATATATATAAGGGAAAGAACACTTAGATTAAAACCCACTGTTCAAGTATTTACTTGTTTAAAGAGTTCTCGATGCAGAATAGAGCTTAATATTGTAATTTTGTTATTAGAATTGTTTATAAAAGCCTTATACCACTACACAATAATTTTCACATTTCAGGACAATAATGTTCTTCTTCAGGTGATATGTTAAAATATATCACCTGAAGAAGAACAGTATTATTCTGAAACATGAAAATTATTGTGTAGTGATATATTGCTTTTATAAATCATTGTAATAACAAAATTACAATGTATATATATATATATTCTATGTCAAATTAAAATGTATAATTTGTTAGTACATTATAGTTTGTACATGTTCTAAAGTATAATTTACAATAAATATTCATTGCGCCATTTTTATACTGAGCACTCTATTAAATTAATGTTTTGAACGTTGCAAATATTTTCTTCGTTTCTTATTCATTTGTATATATATATATATATATATATATATATATATATATATATATATATATATCGTTTTCCCTTAAGAATTATTTACGACCTGTTCTTTAATGAGACAATTTACCAGATCTAGAGGCACGTGCTTTTAACATGTCATCAGCTTCATAACCGTGTGTGTTCTAATTTGTAACACGGTAAGAAAGTTTCCGGTCAAACGTGAAGTTCCATTTAGTTTTCGTCGCAGTTACGAAATAACCGTTCGCGAAAGATTTCGCCTGTCGAAGACTTGTGAATATTTAAGAGCGAAGCAGTAGTGTCGGGTTATACATGTCAAATATATTCAAAGGGAAACACGACGCAACGGGACAGGAAATGGGTTTACTGTCGAAGGAAAACGCTGCGTTGGTGTATATAGATGTGTGTTTGTCTTTGTGTGAGCATATGTAAATTTGTACAGTTATGCTTGCGTATATGTGTTTTCAAAGTGTGTGTGTATAGTTATGTTTGTGCGTGGGTGTGTGTAAATTGTGTGTGTGTGTGTGTGTGTGTGTGTGTGTGTGTGTGTGCATGCATGTATGATATATTTACTAGCATTAGTGTCAGTCAGTCAGTTAAGTGCCATACGTGATAAGCTCTTTGGGCGATCATGTCTCGAAAGAGATATGACTGACAGGGCAGAAGATTTTCCCCCAGTTGGTTGCTATTATTTTCTGCGGTAGACTGGTTGCCAACCAAGGCTATAAAACCCAATCTGTCCTGTTATTTGACTTATAACTGGAGGGAAGAGACAGGTAAACACCTTTTCCCAAGAGTATTTGTGCGTAAGAGAATGCAAGGAATTTAACTGGAATTTGAACTCGGCTCCCCGATTTGTCGTTCTGAGTCGATATCAATTGCACCGCAACAGATTAGTGTAGTCTGATATAAAGCTAAATATTAGGAGTAAACTGTCTGAAGAATGTGATGCTTCCATCTTCCAAGTAGCGACAGGTTGAATTACATAAAGATATCTTGAAACAAACCAGAATAAAAGCCATTCTCCAACACGCATATTATGTATGTATCAGGCTTTCCAAATCTAAGTAAAATATTAAGGAAAAGGAAAATTTAATTAGAAAAAAATAGAAGGGTATTGCACTGTATTATCAATCCTAATATACTGATTTTCTAAGCTCTGATCACATGTGGCACAGGGCGAAATTATGGGGTGCATTGAAATTATGGGGTACATTGAGGATCAAACTTGCATCTTCCTGAATCTATCTATCTATTGCTACCATTCTCTCTATCTATCTATATCTATCTCTATCTGTCTATATCTATCTCTCTATCTCTATCTGTCTGTCTGTCTCTCTATCTCTCTATCTGTCTATATCTATCTCTCTATCTCTCTATCTGTCTATATCTATCTCTCTATCTCTCTATCTGTCTATATCTATCTCTCTATCTCTCTATCTGTCTATATATATATATCTATCTCTCTGTCTCTATCTGTCTATATCTATCTTCTGTCTCTCTATCTGTCTATATCTATCTCTCTATCTCTATCTGTCTATATCTATCTCTCTATCTCTCTGTCTATATCTATCTCTCTGTCTCTCTGTCTCCATCTATCTCTGTCTATATCTATCTCTCTGTCTATATCTATCTCTCTGTCTATCTATCTCTCATCTCTCTCTGTCTATCTCTCTATCTCTCTGTCTATATATCTATCTCTATCTCTCTTTGTCTATATCTATCTCTATCTCTCTGTCTATATCTATCTCTCTATCTCTCTGTCTATATCTATCTCTGTCTATATCTATCTCTCCATCTCCCTGTCTATATCTATCTCTGTTTCTCTGTCTATATCTATCTCTCTGTCTATATCTATCTCTCTATCTCTCTGTCTATATCTATCTCTATCTCTGTCTATATCTATCTCTATCTCTCTGTCTATATCTATCTCTATCTATCTGTCTATCTATCTCTATCTATCTGTCTATCTATCTTCATCTATATCTATCTATCTCTCTCTATCTATCTATCTATCTATCTATCTATCTCTCTCTCTATCTATCTATCTATATCTATCTCTATATATATATATCTATCTCTCTATATATATATATCTATCTCTCTATATCTATCTCTCTATCTATCTATCTCTCTATATCTATCTCTATCTCTCTATCTCTCTATATATCTATCTCTCTATCTCTCTATATCTATCTCTATCTCTCTATATCTATCTCTCTATCTATCTATCTATCTATCTATCTCTATCTATCTATATCTATCTCTATCTATCTATATCTATCTCTCGATCTATCTATATCTATCTCTCTATCTATCTATATCTATATCTCTCTCTATCTATCTACATCTACATTCCTCTATCTATCTATATCTATATCTCTATATCTATCTCTCTATCTATCTATATCTATATCTATCTCTCTATCTCTCTCTGTCTATCTCTCTATATCTATATCTCTCTGTCTATCTCTCTGTCTATCTCTCTATCTATCTCCCTGTCTATCTATCTCTAGCTACCATTCTCTATCTATCTATCTATCTATCTATCTATCTATCTATCTATCTATCCCCCTGCGCACTAATGGCAGTTCCACCTTGCTTGGAGTGATACCATTAAAAAATGTATCACATCTTGAGTCAGTTTTAAACTTTTTTCCCCGCTTCTAAAAAGATCAATGTGCTTAACATAACAAAACTTATCTGTCTTGTAGTTTTTGAAGAATTTCCGATTGTATCTTTTTTACAGAAGACATGTTGCCAACTGAATTTTCTAAAACGACAATGCTGCAATCCAACCGACACAAAGCACAACACAATGGTTTCAAAAACCACGATATTACCATTATGAGTTGGCTCAGACATACTCCTGACCTCAGTCCACTGGAGAACCTGTGGGGAATCCTTGCTAGCAAAATGTACGAATAAAGAAGTTAATACGATTCAACGCAAGAATTGAAAAAAATCTATAGAAGACGATTGGGTTTCAATAGACAATGAGCAATTGTAGATACCTTGCCAGGAAGCATTTTTGCAGGCTATTTATTGCCAGAGAGATGTTACATGTGACTAAAAATAAAAATTTCTATGACATTACGTTAATGGTTCTATCAATTCGCTACATCTGTTTTAAGTCTTTTTTTTAATCTACGAAAAGCACTTTTCAAAATAATTACTTGAAAAAAATGTTCTCGTAGCTGCTAAAAAAAATCGTTGTGACGCGTCAGTTAAATTCAACCTTCGAAGTTGAAAATTCAGCTGCTTTTTTTTTTTTTTTTAAATATGCACCATGCTGTATAAGTACTAACATTGGCATTCAACATGGAAGATCTATTGAAAGATAACCTGACTGTTTAGCTAAAGTGATTTTCCTTTGATTTTACGCGATATTTATCTCACGTAGGGAGATAAAAATAACTAAAAAAAAAAAAAAATCTAAACTGCACAATGAGTTTATAAGCACCATGTAGTGACAACATAGTATGAGGGTGTGGTAACGGTTACAAGCCCCCACCCCCAAATGTTTTGGTGTGTCATTCGAAAAGAATTCTGGAGGAAATATGCCGCCTTTAACTTTTATGACTGTCGAATTTTGCCAGGTGAAGAAAGCGGACGAAAAGCAATTGGAGATGTTTACTACGTAAAGTGTCATTTCTTGTCTAATGTACTGGTTTACAGTTTAGAAGAGTTTTAAAAAAAACTTGAAAGAGAAAAGGCGGAGGTGGGAAGCGAAGGAGAAAAGGGAGTTACATAGAGGAGCGGAAGATCAAAAAATATAAGTGCAAAGAAAATGGAATATCTATCTATCTATATCTCTATCTATCTCTCTCTCTCTCTATCTCTCTCTATCTCTCTCTATCTCTCTCTATCTCTCTCTATATATCTCTATATATCTCTATCTATCTCTCTATATCTCTCTATATCTCTCTATATCTCTCTATATCTATCTATATCTCTCTATATCTATCTATATCTCTCTCTATATATATCTCAATCTATCCATCTATATATATCTCTATCTATCTATCTCTCTCTCTCTCTCTCTATCTCTCTCTCTATCTCTCTCTCTATATCTCTATATATCTCTATCTATCTCTCTATATCTCTATATATCTCTATCTATCTCTCTATATCTATCTATCTCTCTATATCTATCTTATCTCTCTATCTATCTATATCTCTCTATATATATATCTCAATCTATCCATCTATATATATCTCTATCTATCTCTCTATCTATCTCTCTATCTATCTCTCTCTCTATCTCTCTCTATATATATCTCTATCTCTCTCTCTATCTATCTATATCTCTCTCTCTATCTATCTATATCTCTCTATCTATCTATATCTCTCTATCTATCTATATCTCTCTATATCTATCTATATCTATCTATATCTCTCTATATATATATCTCAATCTATCTATCTATCTATCTATCTATCTATCTATCTATCTATATCTCGCGGGGACAGAATCTCAGTGGCTGAATGAACCATGGTCCACGAGATTGAATAGACATATTACATATAACACTTGAATTTGGTCCTTACTTAGCAAATTGTTAAGAATTTAGATGATAAAGAGGAGTGAAGTTTTTTTTTTTTAATTTTGAGTACAATGGCATTTATTTATTATGGACAGTGCTCAATATAATGAGTATTATAGAGCTTAATATAATTATATAGTTATGAATTAATTGTACATTGTGACACGGAAATTTTTATGTTTCGAGATAGATTCTCATCATCAGGCAATGTTGCTGTTGGCTGTGCAGATGATCTACATTTAAATGATAAAAACCTTTGGTTTGCTGTGCATGTATGCTGGAAGATATAAAATTTACATGTGTGTCTTTTGGTTAATCAGAGTGGTGATTTATTTTGGGATTTGGCCCCAAAGAATGCATACTAACCATCTTTTTCTCTTTTTTTTCTTTTTTCCTTTTTCCTTCCTCATCCTACCCTTTTCCCTTGTTTCTTTTCCCTCCTTAACAATCAAGATGTTAACCTGCCTTTAACCTGATCTTATCATTTTTTCCTTTTTTTCTCTCTTCTCCCTTCAGTTTTATTGCCTTTGATGTGATATTCTCATTCAGTACCAATTCTGTATTTTTCACTTATCATCTTTAGTCTATTTATAAACTTAACATATTAGTGTAAAACCTCAGCCAATCATGTCATAGAAAAAAACAAATCTCCATCGCAAAGTAAGGCATAACCTAAAGTTCAAATACAAAAAAATGTAGTTATTGCTCCTGCTATATATTTAGAGATTATCGATAAAATCCCTAAAAGCTGATCTGGCATCACGTGTTCAGTCCCACCGACAGAACGTAAATTCCTTGTGCCCTTTGTATAAACTCTGAAACAACGAATAAAAGAAAAAAATGAATGAAAAAAAAAAAACGAAAAATAAATGAAAACAGTAAATAAAGAAATAACAAAGAAAGAACAATGAAAGAAGTAAAGAAATAAAGAAAAAAAAGAACCAATGAAAGAAAAAATTGAATGAAAAAAAGAATGAAAACAGTCAACAAATAGAGAACAAAATTTGAACCAATGAAAGAATTAAATAAATAAAACAATGAACCGATTAAAGAACGGACGAAAGAAAGAATGAGAAGTAAAGGAAAAATAGAACAAGAAGCAGGAAGAAAGAAAAACAAAACATTGAAAGAATAAATGAAAAAAAAAAAGTAAAAAGAATGAGTAAAATAAAAGTAAGAAAGCACATGAGAGTCGGCGAAGTAACGTTGAAATAAGTCAGTCAGTTAAGTGCCATACGTGATACACGCTTGGGCGATCATGTCTCGAAAATACATGACTGACTGGGCAGAAGATTATCCCGCTGTAAGTTGCCATTGCTTTCTGCGGTAGACTGGTTGCCGACCAAGGCTATAGAACCCAATCTGTCCTTTAACCCATAACTGGAACGAATAGACGGATTAATACCTTTCCCAAGGGTGTTAGTGCGTAAGTGAATGCAAGGAATTCAAGTGGGATTCGAACTCGGCTCTCCGATTTCTCGTTCCGCGTCGATATCCAATGCACCACAACGCACATCCTGTTGAAATAAGAAAGATCGAAAAAAGTAAAAAATGGTGAAAAATAAATAGAAAATAATGTACAAATACTAAAATAAAAAAAAAGAATGAGGGAAATACTAAAAGCAAACGGAACCAAAGACAAAATAAGACAAAGAAAAAAATCACAAGACAAGATGTATGACAAACGATAAAAAAAAAATGAGCGATTAAACACACAAAATCCTATCAGGAGAAATAAAAGAAATGAAGAGATGAAAGAAAGAACACACAGAAGAATGAAAGAGTGAAGATGAATGAAAAAGAAAAGAAAGAGACGAAAAAGGACAAATACAAAAAATACAAGTAAAACGAAAACAAAGGCAGTACAGAAAAATGACGAAAGAAAAGTGAAAAAAAAAGAATAAAAAAGATATCAAATGAAAGAAAAAAAAAACAGAAATAATAAATAAAAGTAACAAAAAAAGTTTAAATAAATTCAATTTAAAATCTTCCAAAAGCAAAAAATAACCCTAAAAATAAACAAAAGCCTTTGTGCAAAATAAAATTATTTTCAATATAAAGTCGATTGACTTCGTCGATTCTCTCTCTCTCTCTCTCTCTCTCTTTGTCCTTCCCCTCTCTACTGTCTCTTTATATCTTTCTTTTCTCTCTCTCTCTCTCTACTCTATCATTCAAGAGTAACTGATTGATTATCCGTTTAAACGAGTGTCGTGTCTTAGCAGACGAAGCCATAAACTTCCGGGTGACATCCGCAAAAGAGACAAAGTCGGTGGAAAAGAAGCAACATTGATATTGGACAATGGTTGATCAGATTGCATCACGTAATCTTCCCATCTGTCAGATGTGAGTTGAAAAAAAATTCATATGATGAAATTTATATCCAAGTACTGCTGTTAGCGTTCGCCATGGGACAACCGAACATTTTCAAAGTAACAGTTTAACTGGAAATGCAGCGGGCCAACTTTCAATTCACTCAGTCAATCGTGCACATATTTCTTATTGTAGGACCGTACAAAGATGGGATTTTTATCAATGAGGATTTTGTCAACGTTTTAATTAGCCGAGAGGGGTCATCTGATGGTTTGAGTATCTGTCCCACAAGAAAGATGTTTCATTAATGCATGATTGTCCCAAATAGCCGTCGACCGGAGCTAATTCTGTTTAACAAATATTTACTATTATTATTATTATTATTATTATTATTATTATTATTATTATTTCTACTATGGTCACACTACCTACCAAGTTTGCAGGAAGACCTACGGTAGGTAATAGTATCTTGTGACTATATTTCATTATTTGTTTTTCTAACTCCCATAACATCACTAGCGTTATACGGACAAAGTTCTTTTTGTGTGTGTGTGTGTGGGGGGGGGGGTTGTATTTATCAAGACAATTTTTGTATCTCTCTTAAGCTGGGATTCCCATAGATACTTTCAGTGTGTTGTTTTGTTCCTTTTTTTATCATTCCAAGCGATTATTATTATTATTATTATTATTATTATTATTATTTCTTTTGGTTTTTGTTGCATACTCATTGTTTTCCTGGTTCTAGCCAAAGACCTTTTAATGCCACCTTTTTGAGATTTTCATTTCGAGAGTGGAAATAATAATTATTATTATTATTATTATTATTATTATTATTATTATTATAAGCCTTTGGAATTTGGACAAGCATATTCATACTTGGATATGCGTTGTGATGCAGTGGATATCGATTCGGAACGAGAAATCCGAGAATCGAGTTCGAATTCCAGTTGAATTCCTTGTATTCACTTACGCACTAACACCCTTGGGAAAGGTATTTATCCGCCTCTTCCTTCCAATTATAGGTTAAATGACAGGACAGATTGGGTTCTCTAGCCTTGGCTGGCAACCAGTCTACCGCAGAAAGCAATGGCAATCTACTGCGGGATAATTATCTGCCCAGTCAGTCATGTCTCTTTCGAGACAAGTATCACGTATGGCACTTAAATGACTGATATTCATACTGATTGTTATATTCGTATAGACTGTTATATCTGCCGTTGTATAGGGTAAACTTTTCAGAATTTTTAATTGAACCCTTTATTCAATATAGATAGTTATGTTGTTCTCATTTCCATAATTCCATAATTTTTCCATAATTTAGCAGTTGATACTGAGTAACTGTTTGCCGTTGATTCGTTTCTTTTACTGACCCAGAGAATGGGACATCTTACAGCTAGCAAATTCATAGATTAAGATAAAAAAGTTTAACCCATTATACGAAGTGCGTCTTGGATAATCAAGGAATGTATTTTTGTATCCTTAAATCTAATTTCTATACTCAGGAACTGCTATTTTTTTCTTAGTTTAATCAGAGATTTACGGGTAGAATGTATCTCTATGCAAAGTCTACTGAAGAAGTTTTTAAAGTTTAATATGTACGCTGATTCTTTCACATGTCTTATACTTTAGTGTCGTTCTCTATCATCTTAAATTTATTTCACAGAAGATGACGAACTCCCTTTTTTGCTGTGTAGATGATCAGCCATGCGTGATTTCAGTGTCTCTCCTTTTAATGTTTATCTACTTTTATTTTTGTTGGGGCGCTCTCCACCTTTTTCACGGAAATGGACTATTCGAATCCCTATATAAAATAGTAGTGATTATACCTCGAGGAAGGAAGTCGAGTGAGCGAGTCAGTCGGGTATTTCCGATATTGCACCGGAAGTGTTCTATTAGTCAATCTATCACGTCTGTACGACGATACTGTATACTAATTACCTTGTTCTGTATTCTACTAATCCTCACCTCTTGTAAATACTTCTCTTTCCTGTCAATACACCTACTTTTATACTATTACGTTGTTTTGTATTATTTCACATAATTCTGTTACCTGACGTAACAATTTTTAAGGGACGATAAAGACATATTACAAGGATAATTTCTCATTTAAAAAAATCCGATATAATATTTACTCGTTACTCCCGTGAAAATTCCACAGATGTTGACAGCTAAGATTATCCATTATCTAATACCTTCTCCCATCCTTTGCCTGTATTTTCCCCATTATCTCTCTTACCACTGCTAATCTTCAATGGCCTTTATTATTATTATTATTATTATTATTATTATTATTATTATTCGATTTCTGTTATGGTCGCACTACCTACCAAATCTGCGGGAAGACCTAAGGCAGGTCGTGGTGTGTTGTTATGGTTCCATTTCATGTTTTTTTTTCTATCTCCCCTAACATCCCTAGCGTTACATAGACAAAGTCCTCCTTAGTGTGTGGGCTGTACTTAACAAGACAATTTTTTGTATATCTCTTAATCTGGGGTTTCCAGGGATTCTTTCAATGTGTTGTTTTGTTCCATTTTTTATCAGTCCAAGTGCACCTACTATCACTGGCACGATGCTTGTTTTCAATTTCCACATTTTTCTATTTCATTTTCCAGGTCTTTATATTTTGACAGTTTTTCGAATTTCTTGGTTGCTATGTTACAATCCGCTGGACAAGCCATATAAATTAATAAGCAACTTTTTTTTCTGATTTTTAACAATAATGTCCGGCCTGTTTGCTTCAATTGTTCTGTCTGTATAGATGGTGTAATCTCATAGAATGGTGACATCTATTTCTGTAATCGGAGCTGGGTGATGTTCATACCAGTGTTTGTTTACATATTTTCCATAGTGTTTGCACATTGTTCAATGTAAATATTGCCCAACTCTATCGTGACGATTTTTATATTCATTTAGGGCAAGTACAGAACATCCTGAGATTAGATGGTCTATTGTTTCTTGGTATTTATCACAGAACCTACATTTTAGATCCACATTATTATGTATAATATTTGCCTGAAAGTTCCTAGTGCAAAGACTTTGGTCTTGCGCTGCAAGAATAAAGCCTTCAGCCTCAGACTTTCATCCAGATGGACGTAACCATCGATGAGTATTAACTTTATCAACATTGGATTTATTGGCACGTTCTGGACATTGGCCACGCAGAGGTTTGTCTTGCCAGCGTTGTTTCATCTGTTCAAGAGATTTATCTTTGCTTTCTTTTTCATATTGTTGCCACAGTAGTTGGTTCTTAGCTTCTGTTTTGCTTTTCTACAGAATCTACTAAATGTAAATCTTGTTTGTATTTACTGCCTTCTTTCATTCTTGAATATTTTTCTTTCTGTTTTCATGTTGTTTGACTAATTGTATTATCCAGTCCTTTGTTGTTTCTATGTATGTTAGTAAGCCAATAGTTGTTGTCTTTTATGACAATTCTGGCTGAATAAGACCTCTTCCCCTTCTTTACGGGGTATGTATAGACGGTCTACATCAGCCTTTGGATGATGCATTTTATGCTTAGAAAGAACCTTTCTTGTTTTAGAATCCATTCGCCTGATGTCGTTTAGAGTCTAGTTTAAGATGTTGAAACTATATTGGATAACTAGGATTGCAAGGCTATTAATGGCCATAATTCTGTTCTGAGAATTCATTTCAGTTCTTAATATCATTTGTAGCCTCCTATAGTAATCTTTACGCATTATTTCTTTCATTTTTTTTATGGTGAATTTTTACACTCTCATTTACACCTAGGTATTTATAAGCTTCTTCTGGATTTAATTCTTTTATTGTTACAGCAGGGTTTAAACTAATTGAGGATGTTATTATTATTAATATTATTATATAAAAGCTATTACATAAAGATTAAATTCATACATGAAAAACAAATAAGAAATGCTTAAATGTTTTATACGGTATCCTCTCTTTTATCTGTCTTTTGCTCTATCTCTCCATCACTTTTTTAAAAATTTGCAGCGTTTTAAACTTCATTTCATTAATGTTTAGCATATCGTCTCTTGATATCCACTCAGCAAACCACTCTATTTTAATTCCTGTCCCATCTCACTCACTCACTATATATATATA